>OOFE01036350.1:0-15691 GCA_900323365.1 Monocentris japonica | reverse complement strand
ATTGCACTTTTTAGCAGCACAATTCCATAACTTGGTGACATAATAAATGTTATACTATATAGTATGTTGTGCTTCAGACTGCAGCTGGCCTTCCTCTTACCAAGTAGTGCTGGCTCTTGCTGATCACCACCTTATCCCATTTATTATACCTATGAATGGTCCCGAGGTCAAATTTTAATTATGCTGGCAGTAAAAGGATACATTAAGTGGTACATTTAAAAATGCTGAATTGCTGTAATTAATTTGGGGATAGTATTGAGGATGGCAGACTTCGTTAGTGGAAGCCTATCCTCCAGTGTCCCTTCAGAAATGCTGTCTCAACACCGCAGAGTCAGGCCAGTGTTGGTCTGTGCCTGAAAAAATCTAAATGAGTCAGAGTTTGATTAAAAGATTTTGAGGTATTCACAGAAACGTGAAGAGGTGCCATCGCTTGAATAAGCCCACAGATGCTACCATAGATTTGTGATGCAGATTACTGCCCTATGGCACAAATCATCAAACAACATAAAAAACGATACACTTACTCTAAAACAGCTATAAGTACTTCAAATTCCAACCACTATCGGAACTTAACCACAGAGCTCATGTCTGATTGATACTCTGTTTGCTACAAAACACTTCCTCCAATAAAACCTTTGAGCGAAATTCATGGGGTTATCAAACTGAAAAGGTTATAAATATCAGCTACAGACAGATATACAAACTAAAACATGTTTGCTCGGAAAATATCCACATACCATAATAGTCAGGCCATCTAATTTACTTCTATGAAAACATTTCAACAAGGCCCTCAAGATATCAAGTTCTAGAGCCCACTACATCATTAGCTCACACATGGACAGGGTCTCAGAGGACCTTTAATTTGAGCAGGAAAAGTCTGTTTCTTCACTTTGAGGTTAAAGAGTGGGTGACAAGCATAAAAAATCACAGTGGAATGCATTAATTAGGTAGACCTAAAAGAATATTTATCAAAGGCTAAGCCATATGGGAATTATCTTAGGAAGGATCCAATAAAGAAAGGAGAGGTTAATAGAATAAAGGGCCTTGAATAGAATGTGTGCTTTTACATAAAATATCAACCTGATCTGACACGTAAACGGATCATTAGGATGTAACGATTAAATGTTATGACAAGCAAATCCTTACCAAATGCATTGACCTTCATCTATTTTGACAGTGACAATGGCCTTCCTATATTCACTGCGATTAAAATGTCAGCTCTGCACTGAACCTCTGACTTAATTCATCTCAACATTTGGAAGATCCCACATGAAATGGATCAATATTTGCTCAGAATGAAAGACTGATTACATGAACTTGAATATGATGATATTAAAAATAAATATTTCATGAAATCCCTTAATCACAAAACGGTACAGTGGTCCATAGAGGAAATAAGCAGCATCATTTAGATGGCGTGAATATGGGGGATTCCTGTACCAGCTACTGATGACTGATTGATGGCCCTTCACTGGGGATCAAGACAGAGGGAGCTGACTGAGAGAGCCCATCTTTACGACGGAGCCATGGAATAGTTAACAGGATGTGATAGCTTGCGTCCGCTGAGTTGAGCTGGGAAATAAAGCTGTTGGGCTCAGGCTGCCTTCCCATCATTCACGGAGGTAATGATCTCTGACTCAGTCTGGCTTATATGTAAGTAATAGTCAGGTTACTAAGGGCATGACATAGCATCACTGACAAAGTTGATCTTGGACAGACTGTATGAAGAACACAGGTCAGTGCAGTGCTCCATTATCCTTGAGCATTATAATAAAGATTAGGATATGTTGTACAACACCTAAGGTAATGAGAAATAAGTGAGAGAGGGCTGGTCTGGAACTAGCCTCTGATTTCTAGCCTTGCCCACTTTTAGATTTTTCCTCACCATTCAGGAATAATATTGATCACAATGACAACAAAACTCAAATATAGCAGATAACAATAAGAAACTTCTACATGTCATCACAGCTCAGCACTGTTCTGTGAGAAGCTACTCTGACAGACTATCATGGAGATTGTTGTTCGCGATGCCCAGAAAAATGATGACGGAAATTGTAGTCTTCTTGAGCTCAAAATGGAGGCAAAACTATATTGAGATGAAGCAGACAAAGATCGAGCTCCACTCTATTATCTTTAGCAGGATAATTAATCAATTCAGTACGCACATCCAAGTCTCAGAGGCGTCTTTGAGGTAATTGTTTTCATTGACTTGAATAATTATTTGTTTGCTGATTTAATTATTTTCACATTTGGAAAACAAATGAACGTGTGCTGGTACATGCTCCAGATTGTTCTTGTTATGTTGTTAGGTGAAATTCACAAAAGATAACTAAAACACTGCCATTACAATAAATGAGAAATTCACTTCCAACCCTGTTCAGAATTTATATCATTATGTGTTTTTTAGAACCTTAGCCTCGATTTGAAGAGGACCAGTAAAACATTAACTGTTTCTGCCTTGTGGCATCAATGCAAACCACACTGAACCAAAGGCTAATGTTTCTCAGCTGTTAGGTCAGCTCTGGGTTACAGACTCACATGCCCATGTAATGACTGGCATATAGAAAACAACTGTCTAAGTCCTCAGTTCACACCACTGTGAGTGTGTTATGAATCCCAAAGACCTTGTGGCTACTGCAGCAAATAGAACAAATTATGAGGGCCACAATAATGACACTCACTACTATTTATCATGCTGTTTTAAATGTTTTGCTCATTTGTTTCCATTAAATATTTCATCTTCCCTTAAATATTCATTTAACTTCCTCTTTAAATTTTTTACCAGTCTCTTTGCAGTTGATATCTCCTTGCCTCCCTTTTAGGCTTTGCAATCATAAATAATTATTCATCTACGCCCAGAAAGAGATTGCATAAAACATGCACATGAATCCTTTTTGTCTTTTCTCATTAGAGATATACTTCGAGTAGCCTAAATACTTCCCACTACCACACTTATGGAAATTGGTTGGAGAACCACCCTAATGATACTGCTTCACAAATAGGTTACAGCTTCCATCTCTGATCATAACATTCATCCCTCCTTTCATGATGAAAGGAGAGGTCTGTTACAGCATCTGCGTTGAGCTCTGGAGTTCTTCTGTTACTGTTAAAAGGAGGAATTGGATCCATCCTGCATCAAACAATGCATCTTTATGTTTTAGCCGTTAAACCAACTGGTAGGCTACAGCGGAGCAGTAGACAACAATAGCTGCTCAGCTGCCCTTAGTTAAGGAGTGACGTTTATAGTAATGAGCAACTGAATGAAACCCTAACATTAAAATATTGCCCTTTCATTGACGGGCTATTTTCTGGTGGTTCTTTCTGGCTTCACAATTTTTTTTTCTGGGAGCATGTTTTTGCTAAAAATCCTTATCATCATCATCATTTAGCGTGTTGTGAGCGTTCACTTCATCATCCTCTGTGTCAAAAAAGCACAACATCAAACATTTGGAGGATAAACTTTAAAAGTCATGAAAAAGAGCAAAGTTAGGAGGAAACAAGTAAAACAAATAAAAGTTCACTCAAGCTAAGCAGACAGTGCTATGCTACAGCATAACAACTATAACAAGGATAAAGAAGAGCCAGAGTTTCCATCACAAGGAATAAGTAATCAAACTTGCAATGCTATATTCAACATTCTCCTGTTATTTTCTTAGATATTTAGGCTATAAATGCAGTAAATCTAAAAAAATCTTGAGGATAAATTATTCTAGGTCTGTTCAATAATTGGTGTAGCCTGGCTCAACAAATTTGTCTTGGCTTAACAGGCAACATTTGTCTTTATTTGTTGGATAATTGCAACATGACTCATTAGCAAACAGCACCATGGTGGAAGGTGGAAGGGAAGCATAAACTCTCAATTTGACTAGATTATCCTTTTGTGATGAGGCCTAATGATCCAACAGAGTAAATAGCAATGTGTTAATTAGAAATTACACTGAATGATCCGCTGCACACAAAGGAGGTATTAACCAGGCTTCATCATCATATTACATCTATAGCTCTTTTCCTTTTTCACCATGAGGCCTGATGATAAAATATGGCAATTAGAACTGACTATCCCCAAAAGAGAAATGATGGTGCATTTGTTGCAGCTGACTTCTTTCAGTAAGGTGGTCTGAGCCAATATTGATGCTCCTAAAGATAAATCAGATCAACACTCTCTCGACTCTCCAGAACTGGTTATTGATAATAAGGACACACTAGAAGAGTATGGCAATAAAAAAGTAGTGTAATACTGTCCGCAACACAAAGAAGACTGAACAACATGTGATTGGTAAATATCTCTTTTCCTTTTTTAGTGGCATAAATGGGGGTCCCTTCTAGCATTTTTGTGTTATTATAAAAATATTAGCTCTGTGCAAATTTCTCCTCATTACATTTCGGACTTTGCCCCAGCTTGCCTTTCAGAAGACTTGGAGTTATGGAAAAATCTGATTTTATCAATAAAGGCGTCCCCCAGACTCGAGTATTATAGTAAGGATCTGCCTCCACCTAGTGGTAAAGATTTGTTTTGGCAGTGAATTAGCTGGTTCAGGTAAAACAGTCTATAGTAAGACCAACCTGAGATTTGAGCGACTGGTGTGAGGAGGCTGCCTCAAAGTCAGATAAACCCGAGAATTGCAGCTGAAAAGCCACTTTATTAGGCACACCTATCTAGTACCTCCAGAACAGCCTGAATTCTTCGCGGCATGGATTCAACAAGGTGCCCTTCTTGCACACCACTGTTGTACAGAGCTGTTATTTGTGCATGTGTGGCCTTTCAGTTAGCTTGAACAAGTTTGCTCATTCTCCTCTGACCTCTCTCATTAACTAGGTGTTTTTGGCCACAGAATTGCCGCTCACCTCATGTTTTTTTGTTTATCGCACCATTCTCTGTAAACTCTAGGAGGCCAGCTGTTTCTGTGATGCTAGCACCAACAATCATACCACGGTCAATGTCGCTTAGATCACGCATCTACCATGTCTGCATGCTTTATATATTGAGTGGCAGCCACATGATTTGCTGTTTGGAGGAGCAGGCTATTTGCGTTAACGAGCAGGAGTACCTAATAAAGTGGCCGGTGAGTGTATTAATACACAAATGTATTAAATGTATTATCATATTTAAAATGTATGTGATAAATGGTTATCACTTTGAAATGTTGCTTTTCCTGGGAAAATGATGAACATAAGCTTAAAATGTGAAAATCATCATTTGTTGTCAAAGCTCAGCATTCTGCGTGTTTATACCCAATAAGCAACATCAATAAATATACACAAACGCACATTCAACACACACACTCAAGCACACGTATGGCATTCATCTCCTTGGAGTAGCCTATTTGCTTTTACCTTCCGAATCACTGTCACTTTTAACTGAGAAGTTCACAATGTTATTTAGGCCTATTATGGATTTATAACTGCAACGTATACATGCATACCTATATACCACCGCTTTGTTCTGCACTCATCTTATAGTTGTGTCTATGTATAGTAAGCAATAGGGGTTGAACAAATATTCAATATCTTTGAATTTGACCATTTTCATGCAAAACATTTTTTGCAAGTATTGTGTATTTCAATATTACTCTTTGCAGGGTGGAAAAGCCTCTGAAACAGCAACATCATTGAAAAGAGATTAATAGATAGAAAGGAGGTTTTGGAGAGTGCCCATTTTTAGAGCCTGTGAAAAACAAATGAAGGAATGAATCTATTGAATGAAACACTGAGACATGACGTAACTGATGCTGTTGTCTTTTCTGTTAACAAAAAAGGTGCTAATGTTTATGATCAACAGAGGGCAGTGACAGACGGTTGGTGAAGGGTAAGGGTAAATCAGGACGGCACGGGGGAGCCAGGTTTGCTACGTTTCCATACTTTTTTATATAACAGTCAAACAGAATACACTCATTATATCTATTAAAAGGATATGACAAATTTTAAACTACAGTGAAAGAGCGATGCATTTCATCAATATTGTGTTGAGCACATACACTTTGGGGACATGCCATGAAAAATAGCTGGCATTTTATGTTACAGAATGTTAGTGATGATTTGCGAACCGTGCTGCACTGCAAGACGATAACATTGTAGAAAAATAATTGAACAATGATGGTTATAATGATAGTCAACAATTTATTGAAGTTTTAGTGTGGTTTTATCTGCTTGAGAGATGGCGGTAGAAATTATTAGTACCAACCTGCTGGAAATACTCCGACAAAACTGGCAACTAAAATAGAACGTACTAGCTGTCGTTAGCTGGAGGAGAAGCAAGAACAGAATACTTTTTGGCCAGCTAACATTAGTTAATAAACATCAGCCCTCTGCAACCGAGCAACTTTACCACGGAGATTTATGGAGGACCAGGCTAGTAAAACCAACAGATACTGACCATACATGGCTCCAAACTGTCGTATTAACGTTGCGTCTAAGTTGAAAATTCGCTCGATTTCATAGATTCTAGCTGGCGTTAACTGGGTTAACATTAGCTTGCTTGCTGCTGTAGACAGTTACGCTAGCTAACGGTAGCCAACGAGCTAGCGTAAGATTTGTAACTTTCACAGTAGTGCATTCTGGAGGAAGGAAGGAAGCACGGAAGGAAGGAGGGGGATAAGTAAGTTTACTGCGCACCAGTGCTTATGCAAAACTAGCAAACTTTTCGGACTCTTGGGATTGCGGTGTGACGCATTGAGAAAACTAGAATATATTTTAACCGTGTAAGACGTTTAACGCTGTTTGGCTTCTAAGATATGCCGTTAGTTGGCATAGCTAGCTGTCAACAACAAGAGTCCCATCGGCTAGCTGTAACCAGCTAACGATAGCTAGCACGCTAACCACCAACTTCCAAAGAAGTTGTGCAAGTCGGATGTGGCTAGCTAACTGATATAAGTTAACTAACGTTAGTAAACCAGCGTTTGGAGTATTAGTTAAACATTTCAGAATCAGAGGCTCTGATCCGTGCTAGCAGCTAGGCGACGGAAAAAAACCCATGGCATCAGATGTGATTGAGAGTGAAGTGGTGTTGAAGGGTGTAAATGATATGAGTTTGAACAATAGAAGCCCAGATCTTGACACACCCAGGAGGACTCATGAGACGTCAAGTCCTTCATCGTCTGGAGTATCGGGAGAGGGTGATGAGGAGGAATTAAACGAATTGCAAAAAAGCACAGCTTCCACAGTTGAAAATGGCGAAGAGGCACTGCAGATGAGTCTAACCAAAACAGGAGGTCCGCCACAGGAAAGGACAACTCCAGACAATGGACATAAACAATCGGGGGCGAGAAGCTCTACTCCTGTGAGTCTTCCCCAGCGATGCTCAACTTCTGGACCCAATGGAAGGTATTTCCTGTGTGTATGTGTACACCTTGCTATTCCGTCTGCACATAGGTCACTTTAAAAAGATCAGCTTCACTAAAATTACATCATTTGCATTGTGTGCACAGGCAGTTCAGTGACAGGGAGATTGCAACCAGAGTAGCTGCCACTAGTTTTGAGTCCCCATGGGTCCATCTGGATGACTATTCTCAAAGACTGTAGTATGAATACCTGAACATTTTGTATCAAACCCAATATGCTGTCTGTGTTCAAATATCATGGTTTAGTCATGGTTTAGTCAGTCATGGTTTAGTCAGCAAATCATCCTCCACCGTCATTACCCTTGCAGAGCATTGTGATCTCTTGGCACACACAACTCCATAGGAGATCAGTAGCAGTTTCCAGCATTAGCCCCTCTAAGGATCTGCTGTTCAGTTTCCCCAGCTGTCAATATTGATCATTTCAAACAGGCAAACTTCTTTGAAAGGTAGACCCCGGACACAAACAAATAATACTACCAGGGTGTACTTGTACTGTATATGTTGTAAAGTAGGATTATATATTTGTTTGTTTGCTAGTGTTTCAAAGCCCAAGTGTGTAAGCGGTGTCCCCAGTGTGGCCTGTTTGACCATTCATGAATCCATCAAGGGATATTCATACATATATGGTGATTTTGGGACTTGAGACTTTTAAAACACCGTCAGGATCTTACGTCAATTTCCTGGTATGGTGAGCAGATATTAAGATGTTACCAACCGGGAAATAGGAGAGTAAAAAACTACTCACAATGCTCTGTAACAGAAGTGATGATGAAAAGTGTTTTGGGTTAGCTTTTTGAGTTTCACTATTGAATTTAGTACAATGAAAGTGTAATGTAGCACATTACACTTTTGTCTTTTTCCACACACTCAGTTGGCTTATCATAGCTTTCAGTCAAAGCCAGTGTTTTCTGCTGGACTGTAAATTGGATCAGGGGCTTACAAGTCATTTTTCATGATTTAAAAATTTGACTAAATCTGTCATATTGCCTTTCATATTGCCTTTCTAACACCACCAACTTAAAAATCGTTGTTTATGATTGTTGATTTATATAATTTATTTAAGCACACCACTGGATGAATGAATGAATGAATGAATGAATGAATGAATAATCAGACTCCACACCAGCATTCAGGCAAAGAATGTTGGATAGCCATTTTTTCCATCAGTGATGAGGTTATAAACAGGCACTAATACAAAAATGTCATGACATATCACAACATCACTATTGTCATTCCTCTATTTGTGGCCTAGCCCAAGTAACAAGCCAGATCTAGACTGGTATAAAATCAATTCCAAGAACTAGATATGCTATAGTATACTATCTGTGAAGAACATCACATATCCATAATATCACTTGACCGATTTATTAAGAAGAAAAGCTTTCTTGAGCTGTGATCTTTGGGAATAGCCCACTGAGCTGATCTCTAGCTAAAAATTGCTGTTGACTGTGCTTCTGCCCCCTTAATCTTTATACATACCAATGGTTTATTGATGGAAGAATCATACTTAAGCTGGGAAAGTACTTCACTGAAGCTAAATTAAACTATCAGCTATCATAAGCAGGCCTATGCCAAGAGCACCCAGCAGGACCTACCAGCATGCAATGTTCAGTGAAGGAATTTAACTAAAATATGGGCAGAGCAATAGTACCCCCGCCTCTTTCATCATGAAGTTGAGAGTTAATGTGTTGACAGAAGAACAGAGGAGTATCACACCTGTGTAACAAAGACAGTTGGGGCTATAATCAACAACCAATAATATTCCTCTTACTATTTATAAGATTGCTGAATTCTTGATTCAGTCATTACCAAGAAAAATCACTTTACAGTGCTGCATTTAACATTTTGGTAAACCTAATAGGCAACAGATAATAGGCAATAGATCAACAACCAGTCATGTAGATCCTTTCACCAGCCTCTTAACATTTATTGGTGAAATCAGGTTAGCCTAAATTACAGCCTAAACAGGCTGTCAAATCATTTTGATGCCTGTTGCTGAGTTATCAGTGAGATTGAAGCTTTCTTCAACTGAAATTTTGTGAGAGCTATTCTTTTTTTGAAGGGGACCTTGACTAAGAACACACGTGAATGTGTACATGCCCAAACTCAACCAGCTTAAATCAACCCTGAATTATCTGGAATTTATTTTAGCTCATGACTGAGTTAGTGCCTTATTTTTTTATTTTTTTTTTGCTGCTGCCCATTTGACTCTCTTATGTGGCTGGCTGCAGCTACATGTAGCTCTCTAATGTACTTTGGTTGCAAGGGTTCAGTTTCAAGAAACCACATTCCTGTGGCACTTCTCCCTTTCTCAGCTGGATTTCAAATGTAACATGGAGATTAGCACTATACATAACCAAACAGCTAAACTGATATGTTATGAAATGTCTTGAGTACCAAATGCTCAGAATGTTTTTGTGTCTGTGAGTGCAAGTACAGGCATGTTTGTGATTAATGCAAATCAAAGGGAGCTCTGTACACCAAAGATATAGATACAATGATCAGCATTAGTAAGGAGCCTTATGCTTTACAAACTAAGCCCTTAACACGCTGCTTCTTAGCGTCCAAGCTTTTCAAGAAGCCAGTGATCTGATTATGTGGCCAGTTGCAAGCTGAAGCTCTTGCGGAGATTCTTAATTACCATGGAGGACTGTGAATTGAGTATTGATAAGCTCTGCCACACACAGCATCTATTCAGCAGTTGGTGCCATGAAGTCGTGTCATGCTTTTCCTCCATGGTAGAAAGGCAGTAAGCCCATGTCACCTTTGAGGATTGTACAAGTCACAAGCCACAGTTCGCAGATAAGCAATTATGTGTTCGGGTTTTGTTTGTTCCAGATAATCTGTGCTACCCTTGCTCTTGAACTTGTAAATGTTCTTTGTAGCACAAGAGGGCCTTGTAGACACCAGAGACCATCAAAGAAATTAAAATGACATAACATTTTTTTTTCTCCAGTCTGGAGCGCCAGGAGTCAGTCGCCACAACAGAGGCCCGCTTAAGAATGGAGGGGGTTGAGCTTAAGGAAGAGTGGCAGGATGAGGACTTTCCAAGGTATTGTATTAAACAATCATGCTCTTGCAAATCACCTATTCAAGGCCTGATCACCTCATACTGGTTTAATTGTTAGGCCTTTGCCTGAGGAAGAGGAGCTTGACGACGAGCTTTTTGCTGGAACCTCTGAAGAGGGAGAACAAGGTAACTAAACAGATTAGAGTTTACAGTGCAGTGCTACAATAACCCAGGGCAATATTAATTGTTCTTATAAATCTGTTACTTGAAACCTACTGATTGCTCGCCATCTTCTCCAGGCTATGCAGTAAACCACGGCAAGAAAGCTAAGAAGAAGCTTGCAGCTCCAGACATCAGCCTTACTCTTGACCGCAGTGAAGGTTCCCTTCTCTCTGATGAGCTGGACGAAAGTACAGAGCTGGACCTAGATGACATAGACACACCCTCAGACAACAGCAATGAGTTTGAATGGGAAGGTAAGGCCTACATGTTATGCAGTGACAATCAAAAATGCTTTATTAGTACTTTGGTAATGTCCTCCAACCCTGGCATTTCAGCAAATTTGAGATTGTGTATTGTCATGTTTCTGTACAAAAAGGTTAAAATAATAAAGATTGGATTGATTTTAAATTTGGGATGTAGTGGGGGCCTTGGTGGAAAGCTCTGCTAAAATTAGAAGAAGATTAAGTCTGTGATGGTGTGAGTTGTGTCCATGACAAGCCTTATCCTATGTGGTTTATACGCTGGCTTTAACAGAAGCAAGTGTGTTATCAGACCAGAAGTCTTTTATCCGCTGGTGACAACCTCCCAGTTCTTGGGTTCGTGAACATATTCCTTACTTAATCTTAAACTTGATTAGGCAGTCGACTGCCTGAAGTGTAGTTAAAATGTGCTCTGTTGTTTTTGTGTTTCCACACTGCTGCCTTCCTCTTTATCGCTTGGAAGAATTGTTTCCATTCTCTGCCTGGAAACAGGCTGCAGGCCAGCAACAGGTCTCTCTCTTCCTCGTGGTAAGGTCTCCTGGACAGCCCCTTGTTTTCCCCCCAACCATGAGACAATCAACCAAAATTGTCCAGATTATGTTCTGCCAAACAAATCAAGGAATGCCTTGTGTTGCATACCTGTTTTTCAGTGGACATTTATGAACATATCATTATTCTTTTCTCCTCTCATTATTTTCCTGTGTTCGAAACAAAATCAATGTAAATGACTTGTCATTTACAAAATTGTTTATCTGTGTAATAATGCTGCAATTACCATGGTTATTAGACATTTAAACTTATTCCTGGTGCCATATACTTATTATCACAACAAATGACATGATACATTATACAGGCTAACAAAAATGTGTGACCAATGGACTTATGCTATTAATTGCAGCCATTTTACACACGCACAATCGGCAATGTAATCTGTAATCTGTATCTGTAATATGATTGAAAAAAGTTAGCTGAACTACACTACTACAATACAAATGAATGCACATCATTCATTTGATGGATAATTAGACACACAATGAACATTTTATCAGGTATTTTATATCGAGGCTCTAGTCTATGTTTGGATCATACTGTTTCTAAAAAGAAATACAGATCAATGTGTTTGATATTGGTATATCTAAGTAATAGGCTACACACAGAAAGATCCCAACAAAAATTCTGTTGGGTTGCACTATATACCTCTATTCTATCCTGGTTGTTGCATGCTTGATATTTCAAAAAATACTTGATCATTGGTTGTTTGATTTGTCAATATTGCAAATGACTTATTTCATGACCATTTGAATATATTGCCCAAGCTTTAGACCTGCAGTGTATAGAGCTGGAATGTCATCTGGTACTGTTGTTCTGTTTTTTTTTCCCCACTTCAGCCCAAAAAAACAATGTAGTTCTATTGCTCATAATTGCTTAACAATATCAAGTAGTTTGAGTGTATTCTACTGGGTAGGAAAATGTTTCATTTTGTGACAGTTGATTGTTTGAATTGAGAAATAATTGTATTGAGAAATAAGCTGTTTCACCATCAGACACTGACATTTTCATGACAACTACAATACCCTCAAGCCTAGCTAGCTCCCAACCAATCACAAAATCTGCTAGCTTGAACACAGCACCTGATTCGAAGCCAACAGCCTAACTGTCCAACTTGATGGATGATGAAAAAAGTATTAATAGAGGCAAATATCATTACAAATCTGGACATGTAGAGCAGTATAGCTTGTCATTCTATGGCAACTAAATGACTAAATAATGAACAAACTAGCCAGGCTTGTCAGGTCAAGCCAAAAACAAGGGAATAATTTGCCTTCCTGCACTAAACATTGCACCATTGTTGACAGACCGTGCTGTCTGTGCTTCTTCCAGCAGACTTGAAAGTGTTCACACATTCAAACCCAAAAAAAAGTCATCAAAAGCCATGATTTAAATTTTATGTAGACAAAGTTAGGTTGTTGTTGATGAGCTGTTGTTACCTAACAGATATTCACTGAGAGTGTGATACATTTGAGGTCATGTTTATAGCATATCAACCATTTTAATGTCAATCACAAACAAAAAAAACTTAGCAAGTAGTTGTGCCCGGCCATGACATTTTAAGGGTTGTGATCACAAAAAACTGATTTAATATTGTTCATTTGTTTTACTTGTAATGAATATACCATTCTCTACACTTGACTACAGGTATTTCCTTTTCCGTTAGAAGAGAATAGTCAGAGAATAACGTTTCATGGCCAGAGTCAAAGTTCCCAAGTACGATTAACAACCTTAAAATTAAGTGTACGGTATTTTCAAATAGGAACCTCATATCTACTGTCTTCACCGGGGACATGAATGCAGCATCGACTTAACCACGCTGTGGCGCACAGATTATGGAACTCATAGTCTATTTATGTCTATTTCTATTTCTATTTCATTTTTTGCAAATGCAAATGTGTTTATTTTATTTGTATATTATAGGGCTGATTGATTGAGTAGAGCCACATACCCAAGGAATTTTGAAATCTCTGTCCTACAAATGAATGAGCAAAAGCTTGCAGAAGCTTGGTGGCGTTGGGATTACCACGTGACTTTCCAGCTCTATATTGTCAGGAAGCAATTATTCTCATCTAGTGCTATTGTACATCTGTAGTATAAAATAATATTGAGCTTAACCTGAGCGAAAGGGAGACATGGAACCTTAGATGTGATTGCTGGTGTTGATTCAAGACAAGTCATGCTATCCAGAGGGCACAGTGAGCAAGCTCTGGATTTACGGTTCCTCTCTTCTTTCAGATGATCTACCCAAGCCGAAAACCACAGAGCTACTCCAGAAGGGTGTGGAATCTGTCCAGGAGTACTCAGCCTCGGAGGAGAGGGAGGAGGGCCGGCGTTGGAGGGTGTTTCGCATCGGAGACCAGGAACACAGAGTGGACATGAAGGCCATTGAGCCCTACAAGAGAGTTATCAGCCATGGAGGTCAGTGGTATTACAGTGGTATTAAGTCTTAGTACATCAAGTGGGATAGACAATTATCAGTGTTTTGCATTTACAAATAACATGAATTGATGTCGTTGTATTAGTCCAGTATGAATAAAAAAGCATTGTATTAGATTTTTGGGATTTTAATGTATGATGTTCTTCTGCAGGTTACTATGGAGATGGATTGAATGCCGTAATCGTGTTTGCTGTGTGCTTTATGCCAGAGAGCAATCAACCAAATTACAGATACATCATGGACAATCTATTCAAGTGAGGATGTATTCGAACTCGCCTTGCCTTATGAAAGAGCATGTTTGAACCAGTGCTAATGAAATTTTCCTGTCTCAGGTATGTCATTGGAACACTGGAGCTTTTGGTTGCTGAGAACTATATGATTGTGTATTTGAACGGGGCGACATCTAGAAAAAAGATGCCAACTGTTGGCTGGCTCAGGAAGTGTTATCAACAGATTGACAGGAGGTGAGTCTGAATTGTTTTTCACGATGGGTACAGAGACTTTACCCATTAGTGTGAGCCTAATCCAAAACCCATTGGTTTATTTCACAGACACCACATCATAATATGGGATGATGTCATTGTTGCATTGTAGTCAGCTGCTCTTGCTCTTTGTTTACAGGTTAAGGAAGAACTTGAAGTCTTTGATAATTGTCCATCCTTCTTGGTTTATTCGCACCCTATTGGCACTCACAAAACCCTTCATAAGGTAACTTTAATCTTCAAGGTCATTAGAATTAAAAAAAAATATAAAGGTGTTCTTGGGTAACATTTCGATTCTAACACATTTTCTAATTTGCTCAGCTCCAAATTTAGCCAGAAAATCAAGTATGTGTACAGCTTGACAGACCTGGCCGTGCTGGTTCCTATGGAGTATGTGTCTATACCAGATTGTATCAAACAGTAAGTATGCTCCACTACACATGCCAGCGCTTTTCAAACTCTTCTCTGTAATCTTAAACTAATCTTAAAGGAATACATAGTTTTTGGGAGATTGGGTCATTGGTCAACTTACTCGACAGCAAAATCACCCATGTGTCCCCGGTAGATCGTTCGCTCTGGTGCTCTGTACTAACACTTTAGCATACACTATGTTGAGTGATCCTAGGTGACAAGCTTCTTTCTTAAAATTAGAAAATGAGAACTTGTAGCATCTCTAAAATTAAATGGTAAATAGGTTTAAATGATACAGTGCATTCAGAAAGTATTCAGACCCCTTCACTTTTTTCACATTTTCTTATGTTGCAGCCTTATGCTAAAATCGTTTCAATTCATTTTTTCCCCTCATCAATCTACACTCAATATTTTACAATGACAAAGTGAAAACAGAATTTTAGAAATTTTTGCAAATTTATTAAAAAGGAAAAACTGAAATATCACATTGACATAAGTATTCAGACCCTTTACTCGGTACTTAGTTGAAGCACCTTTGCAGCGATTACAGCCTCGAGTCTTCTTGGGTATGACGCGACAAGCTTTGCACACCTGGATTTGAGATTTTCTGCCAGTCTTCTCTGCAGATCCTCTCAAGCTCTGTCAGGTTGGATGGGTACCATTGGTGGACAGCCATTTTCAGGTGTCTCCAGAGATGTTCAATTGGGTTCAAGTCAGGGCTCTGGCTAGGCCACTCAAGGACATTCACAGAGTTGTCCCTAAGCCACTCCTGCGTTGTCTTGGCTGTGTGCTTAGGTCATTGTCCTGTTGGAAGGTGATTCTTCGGCCCAGTCTGAGGTCCTGAGCGCTCTGGACCAGGTTTTCATTAAGGATATCTCTGTACTTTGCTCCGTTCAGCTTTCCCTCAACCCTGACCAGTCACCCAGTCCTTGCCGCTGAAAAACACCCCCACAGCATGATGCTGCCACCACCATGCTTCA
>OOFE01036345.1:0-16178 GCA_900323365.1 Monocentris japonica | reverse complement strand
CTGTAATTACCCTCAGTGCCATCAGCCTCAGCCTGCTCTTCCCGCTGTTTCTGCTTGAACTTCTTGTTGCCATGATGTATCACAGCACCAGTCAATAGCCTACTTCTTTTCAGTGGTGAAGCCCAGGATATCAATGACAGTCTGCATTTCACAGGAAAAAAGTCATTCAATGTTAGAGCGTTGTATTTAGAATATTCTCTGTATTCTCATAAGTACTAGGACAGTGCCACAGCGTTTAATGTTTTAATTACCTTGGATGTGAAATGACAATGACTCAGGCTGTAGCTCTTTAACTCTTTGGTCCATATGGTTGAAATTACCCTTTAATTCAAGCTGGCTGTCTTTTACCTCATAATTATGGTGTCATTTCATATCCAAAGTAATAAAAGCAGAGAGTCAAAACATCAAACAATCGTTAATGCTCTTGACAGTGATCTCACCCTTGCTGATCATAAGGTAGTCATAAGGGTTGGAGGTGATCAGACGAGCCTCTGCAACACATTTTGAGATAACCAAGAGCTGATAAGCTATGGAAATGCAGATTTTTTTTTTTCAATGGAAATACACAAGAGTTGGTAAGCAGTTGATAAGAGAGAATGACAGGAGATGGCATCCCACTTATCAAGAATGATTCAATGCATTCCCCGGTCCCCAGTCATTATAGACTTCAGGGAAATTGTTAATGAAAATAAGTTATCTTCCCATCTCCCCTTAAATTACTCACTATTTATAAGACAGTAAAATAAATTTGTGCAAGGTTATAATCTCTCAATACCCAATTTTATATTATGCATGCTAGTTACAGTGTAGTTAAGTACAGTATTTGCAAAGGTACACTTTTGAGGTACTTGTGTATTACTTGGTGATGCATGGAAAGGTGCAATCTCACAAAAGCATTTTTGTTGGCTTTGTAAGTTTAACTTGTACATACCACTGCAAAAGCTGTGATAAAATGTACAATTTTAACAAGTGTTATTTGTGTCTCAGTTAATGTTTGACAGGAGTGTGCTGCATGTATGCCATTCAAGTCAGATCTCTGCAACATGTCGTGTTAATACCTGAACACAGAGTGCCAAATTAGACAAATGGTACAACACATCTTTTTTTAAAGGTGCAGAGCGGTGTTCCAGTGGTCTAGTCACATATTAAATTCTTGTGACATTGTGAGTCTGAATTTGGCTAATGACCTTTGTTGCATGCCATACCCTCTATCTCACTCACCTACCTTCCTTTTCACTACCTATTGTGTAATATCTAGTCCAGAACAATTGCCAGGAAAACAATACTTTAATATATTGCATTGTAAACTCTCTACAAAAAATTAAATTAAGCACTTCATATGGCAGTTCAAATGGCTTATTATTATGTTATCTTTTCTTTCAGTGTTCACTGTTCTATTGGTAATACGTTCTCTGTAATACAGTGCAATTAGTTAGTAAAATGTATCAGGACTGATTCTTTTGCTTCCAGTAGGCTTCTCATTAAACCTTACCTTGATTGAATAATTCCTAGTCAGATTGCTTACAACTTGAGACAAATTACAGAGAGAAAACAACACCTGGTTCATGTCAGTGATGAAGTTATAATAGTTTCTGTATACCAGCTCATAATTTACCACATATTATATTTTGTCACTGTTTAGTTACACCATAATTGTTGAAATAAGGGAGCTGTGATAATAAAATACTTTTCAAAGGGACAAAAAAACTAAAAGTAGTGTAACCACTTACCAAGAAGTTCAGGCCAATCATCAGCTGGTAGAAAATGTGATAACTCCTCTCAGCAGACAACTGGAAGGTCACTCGTGACTTGTGGGGCAAACTTCAAGTTTAAAGTTGTACAAACTGCTATTTGAGGCATTGAGTTTGCATGTACACCAATCAGCCATAACATTAAACCACCAGCCTAATATTGTGTAGGTCCCCCTCGTGCTGCTAAAACAGCTCTGACCCATCGAGGCATGGACTCCACAAGACCTCTGAAGGTGTCCTGTGGTATCTGACACCAAGACATTAGTAGAAGACCCTTTAAGTCCTGTAAGTTGCGAGGTGGGGCCTCCATGGATCGGACTTGTTTTTCCAGCACATCCCACAGATGCTTGATCAGATTGAGATCTGGGGAATTTGGAGGCCAAGTCAACACCTTGAACTCTTTGTCATGTTCCTCAAACCATTCCTGAAAAATTTCTCCAGGGTGCATTATTCTGCTGAAAGAGGCCACTGCCATCAGGGAATATCATTGCCATGAAGGGGTGTACTTGGTCTGCAACAATGTTTAGGTAGGTGGTACGTGTCAAAGTAACATCCACATGAATGCCAGGACCCAAGCAGAACATTGCCCAGAGCATCACACTGCCTCTGCCTGCTTGCCTTCTTCCCATAGTGCATCCTGGTGCCATCTCTTCCCCAGGTAAACGACACATATGCACCCGGCCGTCCACATGATGTAAATGAAAACGTGATTCATCAGACCAGGCCACCTTCTTCCATTGCTCCATGGTGCAGTTCTGATGCTCACATGCCCATTGTATGCACTTTCGGCAGTGGACAGGGATCAGCATGGACACTCTGACCGGTCTGCGGCTATGCAGCCCCATACACAGCAAGCTGCGATGCACTGTGTGTTCTGACACCTTTTCTATCAAAGCTAGCATTAACTTTTACAGCAATTTGTGCTACAGTAGCTCTTCTGTGGGATCGGACCAGGCGGGCTAGCCTTCACTCCCCACACGCATCAGTGAACCTTGGGCGCCCATGACCCTGACGCCGGTTCACCGGTTGTCCTTCCTTGGACCACTTTTGGTAGGTACTAACCACTGCATACCGGGAACACCCCACAAGACCTGCCGTTTTGGAGATACACTGACCCAGTTGTCCAGCCATCACAATTTGGCCCTTGTCAAAGTCGCTCAGATCCTTACGCTTGCCCATTTTTCCTGCTTCCAACACAACTTCAAGAACTGACTGTTCACTTCCCAATATATCCCACCCCTTGACAGGTGCCATTGTAACAAGATAATCAATGTTATTCACTTCACCTGTCAGTGGTTTTTAATGTAATGGCTGATCGGTGTATATCAAGGACAATGTAGTACAATCTAATTTTGAACAACAGGATGCCAATATAACCTAGTAAACCAGAGAGATTCAGATTTGCACTTGAGCATATGAAACGGTGAATATGAGAATAAGTAACTTAGCAACTAGTACAACCACACAAATCTGAGTTTCTTTTTTGCTGTCATTCATAATACCCATCTGGTTTACTATGTATCTCCCGTTAACATAAAAAGACTCATATGTTTCAATATCAGCTGAGGTCAAGTTGCCAGTAGATCCAAAATGGATTCTGATCAATTTACCCTAAATAACAAGACAGACAATTAAGTATGGGTCTTGGTGATAGAAAGATCATCAAGAATCAAGAAACCTCTGTGGGGCCTTGGCATAACCATAGACCTCCAACAGAAGGTTGGCTGCAATGATTTGGTCCTCCAGTGCTCCCTATGAGAGTACATTAGGTCCGTTAGGATTCTGACAAAAAAGATTTAGCACCTGACAACAGCTTGGTTATACAGCAGGTTATACAACACAGTAGGTTCGTTGAGCCATGTCCTTAATTTTGTCGAACTTTGGAGGATTCATGGGATGGACGTCATCCTCCTTCACTGTGAGGGTCTGTGAAAAAGTATAGGTACTGAGTAGACTTAAAATCATCATTACCTTGGCTTTTAACCTGGATGAGTTAAGAGTACTCATAATCAAATGCTGTATGTCTGATGTTCTTGCTAATTCTTTTGCCGCATATTCAACTTTAAATGGTGATTCTACACAGTAGATGAAATAAATAAAATAAATAATAAACAAATATGAAACATTGACCAGACCACAGTCCAAAAAGTTACATTTTCAATTACAATGTTAGTAAAGATTGTCAATTCTATTACTGGCAAATAGCCAAGTGGCCAACCCCTATTCAGTCAGTCTTTTCTATTCTAATTAGCAGCAAAGAAATTAAATGTACTGGTGAAAATCTGGCCACCAGTGGTTGTGGCAATGGCATGTGTAGTGTCATGTGCTTGTGTGAAAAATAGTACATTCAATATAATATTTTTTGACTCACCTTTCTACACAGGGTCTCAACTGTGCCACCCTCTCTCTTGATGAGTTTGCCCTTGAGGTACATCTCATCAGGATGAGCCACAAAGTAGGAGGCTTGTCATCAAACGGAGTGTTCTGAGCCTCAATCCTCTCCTTCTCTGGCTTATGAGGCATCAGAGAAAAATGGTATACAAATATATTTATTTTTAACCTTATTATTACTGTACACATGCTGCACATATTTTGTATTTACTTGCATGTTTTTAAATGGTAGTTGATGATAATTTTACTTAATATTTATAAATAATGCTGTTCTAATATTTAATACCTAATGATACTACACAATGCTTTTATCAAATGTAATCAAATATTTTCTTGTTTGGCATCATTTAAACAGTAAAGCTAAAAGAGCAGTTTAGAATTGCTGTTATTGTTTTACAGTAATGCACATTAATGAAATAGAGAAAAGAGAAAATGGAAGTAGTATGATGTACTCTAGATACTGTGAAAGAAAAGTGGAGATGGCCACAGTGAGTACAACCATTATGCTTGACTCCCAACATATCTAAAATATGGTGACCATATTTCATATTTTAGATATTTGGGGAATTATTTGGCCATTCAGAGTTAGAAATCATTGAGTAAATGAATGACTAAAGTTTTGGTATAGAACCAATACAGCTTCCACAGGATATGACACTAATTGCAGCACTACACTACACACTTCCCCACTACATACTTGCTTGCATGTCCACACACAGACACACATACACACAAACACATATGGTGTGAGGAAATAACCAACCACCAAATAATACTGTGATTTTTCATGGTCTGTATCAGACTCTCTCTCTCTCTCTTTCTCTCTCTCTCTCTCTCTCTCCTAATAAAAGCCTGTTTGACAGCCCAATGCAGTATATATGGGGCGCAGTGGGAAGTCTTATTGCTGCTGAAAACAAAATCATATTATTGAAGGTTGCACACAGCGCTGTGTGTTCTTATTCCTTCCCCTGTTTGTGTCCCCGTATTAGAAATGTTTTCAGTCCACAATAAAGGCATAATGCAGTCTTATACATGCAGCATTTGCAAGTGAATTGCGGTGCCCCATATTGCCTCTGATGATAATCAGAAAAGCATTGTGCAATAAGACAAATAATGGCTAGTCCAATATCGAGTGTGATTGTGTTGAATGTTATCTGATGGAGATGGCGAAAATAGAGGCATATGTAAACTGAATGCCATGCTGTTTGGCCATATGGGTAGCGATAAGATACAGGCATATGAAACAGCAGGACCAAATTATACTTAAATTATAGCCCAAGCATTGCCCGCGCTTCAAAACATAATAAATGGGACAAGCATATGGCATGGAATAATTTAAGTATATTATATGGGGAAATATGTTTAAATTGTTTATGAAGGAATGTGTCTGGCATCTTTCATGTGAATGAAAAGCATGCTGTCCTTCTCTTTCTCATTTGACTTATCTCAATTTCATCCCAATCAAACCCCTATTTCATATTTCATTCTTATCTCTCAATTGCCTCAGCCTATTATCTATCTCCCCGTTTCTGTTCAGTGTCTCCTACTCTCTTTTAGTCTTGCTCTCTCTCACTGTCTTGCTTTCTTTTCTTCCTTTACGCCATTGTCTCTCAGTCTTGCTAACTCTCACACTTTCTCTCCACGTGCACATGCATTTTTCATCACTCTCTTGCATTTGTTTTTTTTTGTGTTTATTCCATTTTCCCAAAGCCACAGCATCACAACCACCGCACATTAATCAAGACATAACACAAACATGTTCTAGTATCACTCCCATTCACTCCTCCACAATCTACAATTTCTAGGATTATAGATTTAATCCGTTACAGGGATCTTTCTACCCTCCTCCCTGACGTCTCAAACACCGACAGTCAAGCTGAATCCTGTATACGCTGCCTTTTTCCCTCCCTTCTGCTATATCACTCTCTCCCTCCTTCTCTTCACATCTGCTTTGACCCAGTAAACTTTCCAGTGAACCTGAATCACTGCCTCTGATTCGCTGTGTGCGTACCAGTGTGTCACGTGAACACTCACACACCCTCTTTTCCAGGCCCGCCTCCTAAGCTGAAAATGCAGTTTTTGCTAAAAATCCTGGTTCGTTTCAGTTTCGGTGATTTGAGCACTGTGCCCTTCCTCCTCTCTCCTCTCCCTGCATCACCCTTCTCCCCCCTCTCCTTTACTCCTCCTCTCTCTTGTCCTCTCCACTTCGTGTCTCCTCCTCTTTCCTTTAATTTCTCCTTTTCTCTTGTCTCATCCTGCCTTGTCTCTGCCTTTCCCTTTGCCTCCTTTCCACTCCTCTCGACATCTTTCTTCCTCGGACAGAAAGCCATTGTCACTACTCCATATCGCAGCCCGGCTATAAGGTGATGAGTCGGATATGATAATTCAGACTGGAAATGATGAGCTTTAAATAAATAACAGGAAAAAAAATATGACAGTAGAACCTGAGCCTCTTTTCTTGTTCTGTCCCTCTCTCTCTCTCTGTCTCTCTCTCGCTCTTTCTTTACAGCTGCCAAAATCATGACTGAATGGTACTGCAGTCGGTTTTCACTGGCTCGTTGTCTCCCTCTTTTGCCTTCTTTCTCTCTGTCTCCATTTTCACCTTTTTCTCTCTCCACTATAAGATTACAAAGCGTTTCCCCTCACCTGCTCTGCTAAAATTCTCTTGAATAATTCTGAAATTCAATTCCACAGTTTATGTTACTAAATCAGCAGCATCTAAATTTCTGTTTTCTATTTTGTCCTTTCATATTAATGTTGTGTTTAGCACATGTGTTTACTGTACACATCCCCGTACAACTGTGGATGCTATCTGTCTACAGATGGTGGGAAGTCGCTACTCTGATAGAATAAATCATGATCTCTGGGAGAAAAGATTTTAATCCTGCGCCATCTGCCCAAGGTTGATGAGCACATGTTTTACAATAGATATAGCTTCTGGGAGTGCAGAAGTTTTCAGACCTTTCTCTAAGTATCAAAGGCCAAAAAAATAGATAGATGGAAATTTTGAAGCAGCATAGATAGACAATTCAGTTCTTCTTCTTCTACTTCTTTATCTATCTATCTATCTATCTATCTATCTATCTATCTATCTATCTATCTATCTATCTATCATTCATTTATGGATTTTTTCATTTGTTTGTAGTAGTTTAGTCCTGTCCCATAGTTTATAAATCAGGCTCCACGGATGTCAGTTTAGCCACGGCCAGACGTACAGCCAGCTCTTTCCATTTTCCCACAATGCAGCTGATTCTGTCTCTCCTACTCCCAATCCAATCGCTGTCTCTGTTCCTGCCTCTCTTTCCCACATTCTTTCTTTCTTTCTTTCTTTATCTGTCTATCTCCATGTTCCACTTTGATTTACCTTCTTCTCTTCCCCATTTTTCCCCTCTCCTCCCCCTGCTGTTTTCCCATGCTGTCATCCAAACAACTGCAACAGACCTGGGAACTCTATACCCTGCCCTGTCCTCTCCCCACCCTGGCCTCTAGTAGAAAAGCTTTGGTTGACTTTCTATAATCTAATATTGTAATATATGGGATTCGGATGTGACACTTTTCAACTCAGAAAAGTCTGTTTGCCCATATAGATTTTTGTCAAATTTCCCATTCTCTGTCACGGCTGAAGACAATATCACCCATCTGGATTTCCTCAAATATTGCTTATGTATCATCACCTTTACAACTCCCCCTTCTGTCTGTCCTTATCTTCAAAAATCAAATCAACTCCTTGTTATCCACTCGCCTCTTTCTTTGCATGAAACCTGGATAAGAGAGTAGCTCATATCACAGCAACAACTGCTTTGCAAGCAACATTTGAACCAGTAATAATACTCAACTCAACAGTTTTAAGAACCCTTGGCTCTGTTTCAAAGCCTTAAAAAGGCTTACAATGTAATGGCCACAGTTAGAGGACAGTTTAATGAGTTTGTTTTTAGTTCAGATGTTATCTTTCTTTATTTTCCTGTATTTTTCAGCAGTTAAACTGTAATCCAAAATAACTGATCTGAATCTGGTAAATGAGGCTTGCAGCCCTTTCAGCTGCTGACAAGGCCAGGCATGTAGAAAGGGGCCTTGGAAAAACAACTGGTAGTGGTATACACAATGTACCAATGGTAGCCTGTAGCACGAAAAATATAATGTTGTACTTCATCAGTATAATATTATACTTCATCAGTAAAATACCAGTAAATCTGCTATATGACTGTATGGTTGTATTTATTAATCTGATTCAATTTCATGAAAAAATAATCCAAAATACATAACACGTACACATTGTACATTTTTGTGTTAATTGTTATTAATGATAATTACAAAACTAAGTATGATACCCCAGCCCGGTAGCCACAGAAGGGCTGACTTACAACAGATGCAATGAAATAATGCCAGACTGAAATGTGACTTAACTAGGGGACATCTGTCCAAATCACACATTACTGGGCACTGGGCATACTGCATGCATAAGCAAAGGGAGTATGCAGAGAGGGAAGGGAAAGGGACTGGTTTGGAGGGAGCAAATAAGAAAGGTGTTGAGGCAGAAAAAGAAGAGAAGAGAAGATAGAAGGATAGATAGATAGATAGATAGATAGATAGATGGTATATGGAGATGGATGGACAAAGTAGTTCAGAGGAAAATGAGGGAGGTAAAGATAGGCAGTAGGAGAGACAGAGAGAAAGATGAGGGAGGACTAGAGATTGTGATAAATGAGGCAAGAATGAGAGGGAGAGAAAGAGGTACTGTATGTAGAGAGGGAGGGAAGGAGAGATGGGGAAGGAGAAAATAAGGAGAGAAGCAAGGCAACAGGCAGGGAGAGTTTAGTGAGTGGAGTAGAAAGATGAAGCACTACAGAAACAGTGTGGCACAGTGATTCGGGAGATCGTCCTTCAACCAGAGGACTTAAGATTCAAGCCCCCTTGACAGCAAGCATCCGCCCTGCTGAGTGTCCCGGGACAAGAAACTGGCTCCCTACCAACTCCAGAGGCGCTGTTCTGTAGCTGGCGCTGACCTTCCTTGTGGAGGGGCAACACACAGAGACAAGAAAGTAGGGATGGAAAGGATTGCAGGGTAAAGGGAAAGAAAGCAGGGATAGAAGACTGGAGAGATAGATGGCGTTTGGAAAGAGAGGACAGATGCTGGTATGCAAGTTGGTTCTTTCTAAATAAGATTACATAGAATGTTCAGTTTATATGATGAAGCACACATCCTCCCTGCTTCTCTCTCTGCATGATATGAGAGATGGCTGGTGGTTTCATTGCATTTTTACAAGGTTGGGTTTATCATGCTGTTAGCTATACATAGGCTCTCTGCGGTTTTGTCACTGAAAAGAAAAAACATAACAGCTCAGCTGAGTTCAACTGAACTGCACCAGTGAAAATGAGGTAAGCAAAAGTAAAGTAAAGTAAAGTGAAGTGAAGTGAAGTAAAGTGAAGTGAAGTAAAGTAAAGTGAAGTGTGCTGAAGTAAACTGAACAAAAATAAAATAATCTAAAATAAACTAAACTAAGCAAAGTATCTAAACAAAGCTAAACTTAGCCTTGCTAAGAGAAACTAAAGAATATTAAACAAAACTAAACCTGAAGCTAAAGCCAAAATAAAGGAAAGGAAAGTTATTTGAAGTAAACTAACCTGAACTGAACAAGTGTGTCTTGACCTGAACAAAAGCTAATACCTTACTTATATCTAGTCCCTATGATTACCACACTTACTGATGCTCCCTGAGACCAGCTGTCTGACACACACACATACACACACACTTGCGCATGTGCACACACACTAAGCGTGCTGTGCTGTGAGCACGGGTGCTTTCATGTGCTCAACAGGATGTTGACTGCAGAAAAATGCAGTGTGTGTGTGTGTGTGTGTGTGTGTGTGTGTGTGTGAAAAAGAAAGAGAGAGAGAGAGAGAGAGAGAGAGAGAGCGAGATAGGAATAGAAAGAGGTAGAGAGATGCTCCGTTTTCCTGCTTCCATCCTCCAACCCACGACCAACCAATACTTTTCCTTTGATCTCCACCTCAGCAGACTGTGTGTGTGTGTGTGTCTGTTTGTATGAGTCTGTGTTGTATCACCAAGCTTAACTTTGCCATATGTCTCTGTTGTCCACACTCTTAAATTTAGACTTCCTGTCTTTTATTCTATCACTATTAATCATCAAAATCATAGGGATCCCTTTGGTGTGTGTGGGATGGTGTGTGTGTGTGTGTGTGTGTGCATGTGTACCTTCCTAATCGTAAAAAGCTGAAACAGTAATTATACAGTGACTGTACAGTCATTTGGGGCTTAAACTTCATACATTATGGTCGTATGATCTAAAGATCCATATATGAACCACATAATTACTGTATTTCACACTTTGTTGTATATCAGTGTTTCTTACACTGTGGGGTTTTTTTGGTTCCCTACATGACAAGTTTATGACTATTATGATGGTTCAGTGGTTAGCACTGTTGCCTCATAGCACGACGGTCCTGGGTTCAAATCATGGCCCTCTCTTTCATTTGGATGTTGTCTCAGTGTTCAAAGCACACAACAGAAAGTAGAAAGTCGATAGAAGTCGCCAAATGATGTCAGGCATCAATTTGCATGACTGTGACAACCACCAATGGTGGTCGGTGGTTGGAGGTTTTTCTATTTGACCTGGTTCTGTGCAGTTAGTGATGCCTGTAATAGACCCTGCCATTCACAAACTTGCTTTTCTAATCTGCACTGCAATACCTTAGGCCTTCCTTAAGGTGGCATTCCTTTCAAATCATTATCACCTTGTCTATTAGTATTTTGGCGTTTCATCTCTCATTGTTTGGAATGGTTTGTCACGTTATTGTGTGAATTATTATTATGGCGCTGAAATAGCACTGAACTACACACAGTGAATTATTTTAAATGTAGCCTATCACTGTGCAATTTCTCACAACTCCTTTAATACCCAGGGTGTTTGACATCGCCTACCATGCCTACCTACAACTTAGGTCTCTGTGCATGATGTTTGTGAGTAGTAGGCCGATTCTGTTGTAGTTTAGTATTTAATACAGGCCTATGTACATCTATGGTGTACACCATAGTATTATTTCATATATGATGTGTTAACTCTGTCTATGATGCGTGTACTGTAGAGCCTAGAAGTTTCAATACATTCAATCCAGGCTTTTTTAAATCTATGGTCTTTACCACCACATTTCATACATGCCGTGACATTTTATTTAGGTGTACATTTATGTGAAAGGGGCACCTGAGGTGTTAATACGGGTCTGTTCCTCCCACATTCCAAAGAGGAGTCGATGATGGACTGGTGACTTGTCCACCCAGTCCAGTGATAGGGTCTTGTGGGTATGGAAATTCAATTGAATCAATTTCATTTCATTTAATTAATTTCATTTATTTACGCACAATAGTATGGGCTCTCATATGCACACATGCCCAAATCCTGTCAGTGATATGACCCTAGCTCTCTCTCCATCTTTCTTTTACGATAAATAGTTCAGAGGCAGAACTCCAAAGGAAAGGCCACACTGCTGCATGCACACACACACACACACACACACACATGCTGTGTGCTCCACTGTCTTGCTGTTTCCAGAGACTGTAGGAGGGGGTTCTGGGAGTTAAAATAATGAGCTCATCAGTTCAGCCTGAAGCTGGTTTTGGAAACACACACACACAGTTCTCTCTTCTCTCTCTCTCTCTCTGTCTCTCTCTCTTCATCCTATACCCAGATACAGAGGCAATTACCACGATCCACAACTCGCTGTAAAGACTCTGGGCTGCTGACGAGGTTGTTCTTTTTCTCCTCCTTTTGCCTTTTACCTTTCTTTTTCCAAGGAAACAGATATAGTTTCAAAAAGCAGTGCATGTGTCAATGTGTGGTCATATTTGTCTCTGTGGGTGTTTGTCGAGATACACAAATGTGTGTGTGTGTGTAGGTGTGCGTGTTTGTGTCTGTATGCATGTTGAGATTTGCAGCTGCATCTCTCTGTGTGTGTGTGTTTGTGTGTGTGTGTGTGTGTGTTTGTGTTTGTGTCTGTATGTATGCATTTTATATTCTAGCCATAGGTTATGGAGATGAAGATGATGATGATGAGTAAGAGGCTGGTGATAGAAATGCTTTCAAGTGCTGTCTGTGGGAAGCTTTGGCTTGTGAGGATTATCATTTGAATGAACTGCATGAACCCAGAGTTGAAGTGCGGCGGTTTCTTAAACGGAGGTCGTGAACTAGTAGACTGAATAAATGTGCTTACTGCAACGGTGTTCAAGGTAAAGCACGAAGAAGCCATGCAAATAAAGCGGATGGAGGATGCCTATAGGAGTTTCTCATTAATATATTGCTGTGAATATGTGTGACATTTGAATTATAAAATTAAATCTCTCTTTTCTCTTCCCTTCTCTTGTGTAAGTTGGAAAAAAGTATGGGAGCCTCTAGGATAACGACTTCTATGAAAGAGTAACACAGGTAATTCAAAAGGGGTTCACCTCATCTAATGCCACTGAACTGCAGTGTCTCTCACACACCACTTAACTTTCAGTAAAAGATCAATTGGTCCTGACTAATCGATCCTTAGTTAATGAACACACAGTGTTAGGAGTTAGTTACACATAGATCAGTTACTCTGAGGCTTGTGCTCTTTGGTTTGGTGCAGTAAGATTCTTTCAATTGGTTTGATGGAGTTTTATTAGTTGTTGGTTAGTCGGTAAGGACTACTAAGAAGACCTTGTGCAATATTGATTGCATTTACTTGTATTTTCTTTCTTGTTGTCTCTACTAATCTCCCAGCATTTTCTTTTCCTTCTCTCTTCTGTCTTTCTCATTTCATGTAGTCTCATCATTGCCTTTTTTCTCTTCTCCTCTCTTTCACCTTTCGCAACTCTTACCCGTATACTCTCCTCTCCTCTTTTCTTAAACCAACTTTTCCAGATTCCTCTTTGCTCCTCGTCTCTGACATCCTCTCCCCTCTCTGCTCTCCTCTCCTCTTGATTCTTCTTCTCTTCTCTTCACACCATTCATCTTGTCTCTCTTCTCATCTCTTTCTTCTCCTCATCTCCTTTCAACTGCTGTCCATATTTCCATCCCCTTACACTCCACTCCTCAATTCCTCTCCACTTCTCACGTCTTCCCCTTTCTTCTCTTCCTCTCTCCTCGATCCTTCGGTTGCCAGGTGCTTTGCGGTATAACGATAACCTGCTATGTGATCTCACAGCTCAGGGTTATTAGATCCAATATCATTTCTAAAGCAATAAAAGGGAGAGAGGAGTGTGTATTTTTTCCTTCATTTTTTCATTACTCCCAGAACTTATTAACAAGCTTACTTTTTATCCTTACAGGCTCAAGCTTAATTACATTCAGAGTGAGAGGGGGAAACGTCATACCAGCCATGGAGGAGAATGACTAACAAAGGCTTTTTTGATTAAGACCAAAGTTTCTGTTTTGGCTTTCGGTTTTTATTAGGTAATATCTGGATTCCCTGTGATATCAGTCACGACTGGAAGCTGGAATGTATTTTTCAATAACTTCATTTTCATATGGAAGGTTAAGCTCCCCAAATCCAGGATGGCGAATATTTAGCAAGCAAAATGTCACATAGGAATATGGCATTAACCTTTTGACACTGAGGCACTCATTATGCTAGTTATCAACATCAGCTTCTTCTCTCCTCTTGGAGCTTCAGTTCTGTGTCTGTATTTATGTGTCTCTCTGTATGTGTGTGTGTGTGTGTGTGTGTGCGTGTATGGAGAAAATGATTCACTGTCTGATTTATGATGAGAAGTACTGACCAAATCCTCACCCTACACACACACACACACACACAGACAGAAACAACTTCAGTAGCATGGCACTCTGGTTTCACTTCCCTTATCTTACTAATATTTGGCTATTGCTAATATTTGGTGAACACCGTTCACTGCTATGTCCCAAACCTGGTATTTCATAAATACTGCATGAAGGCTGGCATAATGCACACACTAGTCTTCTTGATCATATGTCATGTAGCTGTCATGAAGCTGTTATGAAGTTCCTGCTTAGGGCTGTTTTATTAATCAGGGTTCAAGTACAGTACAGTACAGAGTTAACAGCACTTTGGGATATTTGAGAGGGCTCTGAGTACACTGCAAATAATATTAAGGCACTTCAACTTAAAAACATCCATTTCCTTACTGCCTTAAAATTGTAAGTTTACTGAAATAGTGCAGAGTAGTTGGGTCAAAGTCCATTAGTTGTTCTAATGTTGTAAATTCACACCAGTAAGCAAGTGGTGTGTTCAACTCTTAAATTTCGATTTGTCACTTACTGATTTCCCACCAGTGACCTTACCCAACACCAGAATTTCATTTGGATGATTCTGTAACATCTCAATTTGGGGGGATGGGACGCTCTTTTTTTTTGCAGCCCGATTTATGTGCGATTTATGTTGATAAGGGGGGTGCATCTTCTGGGGCGTCCTGGTGGCTTAGTTGACTAAGGCACATACCATGTAACCGTCCTGTGTTCAAATCTGGCGTGCCTTGTTGCATGTCATCTCTCCTCCCTGTACTAAATGCCATAAAAGAAACTGACTTGTGTGTTATTACATTAAAATATTGCCTAGTGCAGCTTTAACCCAACTAGGGAGCAAACCAAGGAGCAAGGAGTAAACCAACTAGATGCCAGGAGACTCCTTTTGTTTGAGAGTTGACCAACCAAAGCAACACACACAGACACACACGCAGTCACCTATCGATACTCAGACATTAAATCCACCCCTAACTAATCTTATCACCCATTACCTTTATACAGTGCTGTTGTCATGTGTTCCCCACTTGAACCTGCTTCAGATTAGAGCTATGGCCGAAAAACTGGGAGAAGGCCATGGGTTGAACACAGAATCACACGCAAAAATCCTCGCTAGTCATGTCTGGTCCATATTAACACTCTATTACTTAGCATGATGTCAAATACTGGCTAGGTCCATGAAAACGCTCACACTGCCCAATGGAGAGAGGCCGAGCAAGAGGCAGAGACAGAGGGATAAAACATAAGTGAGAGAAAACATTATCATGATGTGAACTCTGTATAGTAGGAGAAAAGAAGAGAAAAAGAAAGGATGGAAACAGTGACAGCACGAAACCTGACAGGTCCAGAAAGAAATGGAGTTTTAATTCTCATCATGTAAACTCCTCTAGTTTTTGAGACTCATACTTGAGCTGTGACTACAGATAATTTAACGTAGTGTAATAATTAAAAAATAATTGTTCTTCTGCAACAACTACTCATATTCCACCGTTGTGGTTCATCACATGTCATGGGTTTTATTGAATTCATTCTCACATTGACTCAAAGATTGGGTAATTGTACCACATGAAAAATAATCATTATCCTAGTGAAAGCCTTTTATGCTTTGCAGAAATGTTTAGGCGTAGATCCTAATGTACATGTATGATTTCATGCACACTGCTGAATTTTTGTATGTATAATATATAACATCTCTACTAGTTCCAACATTAATGACTTTATTTAGGCGTAGGCTCATGACTCATGACCATGAGAATAAATTACATTATTGTAGCTGGTCATAGCCTTAATGCTTTTTAAGCATTACATGCACTTTTGTATGGATACGGCTGATCTTGATGTGATAAATGCATGTTTTCCTTACAGTGTGTATAGTTGTTGAGATTCAAAATGAAATGAATGAATTCATTGGTGTTCTGCAAAACATTGTATCTTCAAAAACTCAACTGGAACTGAAGAAAACTGATTCATTTACCAACTAACGCCCATGGAGTTTTACCATTTCACAATGCCAAATCAAAAACTGAGTGTTAGCAGTCACTAAAAAAAAGACCAAATTTGAGATACAAGGTTTTTGTTGAACACTGGCAATAAAGAAAAAATACCCTTCCCATTTGAAGCTTACTTTTCTCTTTTCATGAATACTGATGTGAATTACAATCCATTTGCAGCCGCACGTTCGCCGTTCACTCAGTCGGCAATTTATGATTCAAGCTGTAACTACCTCATTTGATCCCATCCTTGTTATGGTAATTTCCCCTCACAATAGTAGCAAATCAGTTTG
>OOFE01036344.1:0-15137 GCA_900323365.1 Monocentris japonica | reverse complement strand
GGTGGTTTAAAAAAAAAAAAAAAAAAAGTGCAGCTCTCATTGTGCCTTCCGCCTATTCTGCAGAGAGTCACAAACTGAGGGTGGCAGGTCAAAGGGCAGTCACAGAGAAGCATATTCTATACTAACACTTTTGAGATATCTTTTACAAGGGAATCTGACTTGGGTTTGTTACAATTGGTGATTTGTTTGTCTGTTTGGAAGTACATTAGAATTGATCCTGCCACAAACTTCATAGTTCTATTGATTTCAAATGGGCAACTGGGTCTCTATTACGGATATTACCTTTTCATATTCCTTTTACTAGAGAGTGCATCGTGATTGCTATTCAGTTGGGTGTTTTTCTGTTTCATTGATAGATACTTTCATACTCAGAGCATGCAGTCCTGCAGCTCAGTATAAATTTTGTATTTCCTACTCCAAAGAAATGTCTTGCCCATGACTGTGTAAAACTCTTAATATGGGTTCAGTGGTGAGATTCAGTAAGAGCTATTACAATTGTCCCAGACAGCTCATCCTTTCTTGCTGCAGGTGTCAGACTGTTCTGTCTTCTAATACCTAGTCAGACCCAGATAGAAAATGCAGGATATGTGCAAATTTATGCTACAAGAAAACAGAAAGGAGTCAATCCCAGTACTATGAAAGCTTCTTGTAGTTATGAAGTGATAAAACAAAGGTCCATACAGATTTCAAAGTGGGTTGAAATTAACATCTGACAAGCACTGTCAACAAGGAGATTTCAGTGGAGACTGCACAATTCACTCTGTGCAAACCCATTGTGCATACATACATCGAATGCTTCGACTGCTCTGCATAATCAATTAAATCGCTAATGACTTTCCTCAACAAAGATGCTCAAGAGAAGTTGGATTTCCTGTTTGTTAACAACAGAAATAGTCTATCCTCTATCTAAATCAAAGATACATAAATACTTGTGATCCGCTAGCTCTATTTAACATGATCTAGATATGAAATAGGAAAGGTGCAAGCTTCAATTTGAATCGCTACTACTGCCGCTAATGGCCTTGGCTACAAAGAACATTATAGTAGCAAGTACTGCAACGCAATCATGCTTAAATCGAGCAAACATTGCATGGATCAGTTGAGAATATGTCTCAGGGACAAATGGTGGAGAGATCTGTTTTCATTTTCTAATTTCAGTAAATAATTTGCTACATCCTGTAAATCGGGATGCAACCAAGCATGGAATGGTTAATGGTCAGTGATGAAGATAAGTGAACAAGGCTCAGCCATGGGTGTATTCAGAGCCAGTGAATAAGGTCGATACACAACACAATCCCAGTGGAACTGTACAGGGCTACAGATCTGAGCTGCTCATACTCAACCCTTATTAAAAACCAAGGCCGGGTAAGTCTCCACTGTATATCATAACCCTTTATCTTTTAATGTGCTGGCTGAGCATTATATTAATAACACAGCCACTCAAGCCAAAATGTAGTCATTCTGCGTCTAATTTCAAAAAGGTTTTTTTTCTTTTTCTTTATTTAGGGAAACCATATCATTCTGAAAGACATGACTGCTGAACTCTCATTCCTCTGCATTCCTCTAAAATATCTCATGAATGGAATTTAAATGCTATGAATAGCTCAACATAACATATTCATATTCAAATGCCACCTGTCTTGAAATTATCTTGGCCTCTCCTAGTGTGGAAGAGGAGTAGGCTACCTGCATGCCGACACAGCATGGGCAAACAGTACATCATTCTAATGAATGCTATGTGTCCTATACCCAAATACACATGCACAAGATTTGCCATTGCCACATCAACATTACAAGTAAAATCATTTCTATCATCAATTCAAAGACTTAATTATAGTTTTAATTGACAACCATAATGAACATCACTTGCAAATGTAGTCTGTGACTTGTTCTGCTTAATTTATTTTTACCCCTGGCTAAATCTGACACATAGCGTAACAGCCATTTCACACCCTCCACAACTGATAATGATCTCGATTTCAACAATATTCTTCAAAATATTATGAATATAATGATCCCAGATTGAGCAATTCTATAATTACTAATCAACACACAGCAGGCTTCTCCTTTAACAGTCAGGCATCAGAGGGTGGAATTAATGTCAGCAGGTTGATTCAAATGACAATAGTGTTACATGCCTCAGTACTTTAAACCTACTGATGAAGTACTGTTAAGCAATAGCTGGCCCATGTGTATGGCACCTTTAAACTGCAGTCAGAGGAATCAATTCATTATAACAGCTAGTGACTCCCTCGTACCCATTGTTGCAATGGTTCCATTTGGAGAGCTGCCATATTTGACAAACATCCCACAAGCCTTTGGTGACTGCAGCAAATTAATGGATTGAAGCCAATGTGAATGTCATTTGAATGTCATTGATATGGAGATTATGTTTATTCACATCAATTATGAATTGGTGATATCCGGGCCAAACTTCTCCAAAGTCCAAATGCCCAATTTTAATGTGGGTCTTTGGGGAAAAATGGAAGGAAAAAGGAAATAAAATGTTTAAAAAAATCCTGAAATTATCAAATTGGCTGTTAAGCAAAAAGTAAAAATTGTTGTAAATTACAGGTCTAATACATGTCAGTGTCTAAAAATGCACTATTGTGGTGGCTTTTGCGTGTCCTGCTACATTTAACCCCAGTGACCCTGGCACTAACCTGGTTTCCCTCATACATTTGTTCCCTCATTTATAGTCCAGTTCCTGTAATGCCTAGGACAACAAATGATGTTTATACTATAGCGAGGCACTGAAAAGTCCTGATAGCTGAATTTGGGTTTAAAGCTATACATTTGTTCCAAGTCCCAATACCAGGCAGGACTTGCTAATGGAAATTCCACTATAGAGCAAAACACAGGGGCATTTTTCTCAATCATCTAGGACATCAAAATACATTTAGGTGTCCTCATAACCCAGTCAATCCATTTGAGAATGAAAAATGTCTTCATGTCTGCAAAGTAGTGAAATGACAGTCACCCAACAGGGAGCATCAGTTCCAGTTAGGGCTTTTTAGATCTTCAGTCTGTTTTGGAGCAAAGTATATATTTTGTGGGTGTATGTGTGTGTGTGTCTGGTCTCCAAAATGTAATGAAATGAGCACGAGCATGTGCCCTTTGCCTGAAAAGTGAGGGAAACATGTTTCCCCACCATGGAAGGATTGCATGGATGAGACACGATTAGAAATACATTGAGGCAAACAGATGACAATGTTTTGATACTGAAAGACACCTAACCTATAGGAGCCTAGCAACATAGTGGATCTATTCTTCAACTTAACAGTTGATGCTGCACACCTAGCTAGGCTCTATGGGACTGTACAGCTTGTGGTTTTTGGAAAGAATAATCACATTCAAGGTTGTTTACACTTGATTAGGAACAAGTTGCTGAAGGTGTTTGCATCTCCCCAACAGACAGGGAACTAAAGCCCCCATCTTTTTATGTAGTAACCCAGAGAGCAGCCCCGTAGGCATCACTCTCCTGTCTACATGGCTAATTCACTTAATCAAGCCCTGAATTCAAATGCTGCCCGGTGCACTGCTGGAATAATGTCTGGTGTTTTGCATAAAAACTAAGAGGCTGAACAAATCCTCCATCTGAAGAAGGATCACACCTGGCAATTCCAATGCTGAGCCACGTTCAATCTTGCATGTTCAACCTCTGCTGTAGAGGGACTTGTGTCTGACAGGAGCACTGTTGGTGCATTACTGTCCATCGATTCAAAGTGAGCCATGCTGGACGAGGACCATTGGGTCTGAATATAGATTGGAGGAAGAGCAGCCAATTTCTTGCTTTGCTGTATTGTGTCTGACGGTCGCTTTTAACACTACATTTTGGATTGTCTTGCTGCTTTGACCAAAACACACAGAATACAATGAATCCACCAGAAATCCACCAGCAGAAAACATCAGCGATTTTGTTCTAGATTATCTAAATTGTAAGTAATACATACAGTAGTTAGCTCATCACCATTTCCATACTGTAATGCAGTATTGCACCTGTTTCACAACATAATATCTCCCACCAAGTACCAGAGAAAATACTTGATATGTTATAATGTAGTATGTTGTAAGTCTGAATAATTTTCCTAAATAATTGGCAAAGTTGCACGCCGGCCAAATAATCTAAAAAGCAGATGTACATTCCATCACCATAGGACTGTGGACTCATTGGAGCATGCCTTTAATTTGAAAGGAAGTGGAATAAGTATCCCAACAAACATCAACCATTTTTCCTCCAACGCTCAGGCAGCTCCTCTTTCCTCCCTCCTTTTGCGGTGCAGAATGGAGAAGGAGGACATAATGGTGTTCTTGACTATCACAGACTATCATTCATAGAGTATGAGAGTCTATTAACCTGAGGTTGGTGGTTCATTTCAGAAGCTCATTTTGTCTTTTGGCTCTCCTCACTGTGTTCGGTGAACTCGTAATAATGAAATGAGTTCATCTTATTTGATATTTTATATTTGATTTCCAGACCTCCTTCCCTTTTTCCTCTTCTACAGAAATGTTATGCATACTTGATTTGAGCTCTTTTCAGATTGGCATCTTGTCATGAGTGTTGAAGTGCTATGTAAAAGATAGGAACTTGATTGATTTCTTTCACTAGTGTGATCATTTTGAATTTTGTAAAAAGATAGAATAAGGACTGGCGCCATGTTTGAAAGAGTATTACAGTAAACATGGAGTATAAAATATTCTTCCTGCAAAATGTCCCTCCTCTAAATATAAAAAATATCCTTGAAATGGCATCTCATGCATTTCCAATCTCCACAAGAACAGGCATATATATATATATATTATAGGCATATATTATGCTTGCCCAGTGTTGCCATTGGTTCGAGAGAGAGAAAGAGAGTATATATGTGTGTGTGTGTGTGTGTGTCTGTGTGTGTGATCAGTGTAACTGTTTATTAGTGTTCTAAACATTTCCACATCTTCCCCCGTATATTGAATGATGATATATGGTCTCCTCTCTCCTCCTCTTCTCTCGTCTCGTGTCAGGTAGATCCTCTCCCTCTCCCGGGATCGATGGCTCTCATCTCACCACCCCATTGTGGAAATGAACACTGTTCGGAGACATGCCACTGCACTGAATTGGAACAGAATTGGAGTGTTAGTGATGTTCTTTTCTCAGTGATGCACCTTTTCAATTCACTTCCTCACCAAAAGAGCTTATATCAAAAGAATTGATCCATCTCATGCACAGATCATACTGGCTTTTTTTCTGTAACAGTTGCCTCTCACCATATTGTTTCAATACTATAGTCTTCCACTAGCTGGGATTTTTCTATCAGCAACTTGGCTTTGATTATATACCTCCAGATATATTTATAGATCAGGGAGACATTTTTAAATCAGGGAGGGAATGGCAACAATTTCATTCAGAAAACCATTTCAAATTGGTTTATGTATACTGACATTTCTGAAATACGGAGAATAAAAATCTTTAACGTAATTTATTTTTTCAAGAATGCCAATTAAATCTATATTCAAGCTAAAAAAAAAAGCAATGGAGGCATTAAAGATATCTATTTACCAGGTTCTTTGAGGTGTAATACTCACTCTTTCCCATAATGATAGCTTCCCATAATAACAGCTTTGAGAAGGCTTTAAGCAACCATAGGACATCATATATATATATATATATATATATATATCACACACATATACTGTATATATAAATACATTCACAAATAACCAACATCAAGCTGCACTTTTACTGAAAAGAGTCTTTGGAGTCACCTTACCACATCTTTCTTTCTTTCTTTCATTTTCTCTTATCCCCGGCTTTCTTTCTACAGAAGCAGAACTGATGGAATTATTAATGTAGCATTTAGGGATTCAGCATGAGTCCTGCAGTCATTCCCCTTTGATTGGTGCAGTAAGTGTGATGCATGGGTGATGATACTGACTGCGTTTTAAAAGCAGTAGTGGTGGGTGGTGAGGCTGTGGGAGAGGGAGGAATCGATAGGGGTTAGCCCACTTAAGTGATGTGCACAGTGCGCATAATGAACACGTACAGCGCTGTGGGAAAGTCGGACCATCGGGAGAAAGAGTCCTGATTGCCTCTGTCAGTCATCATTTCAGCTCTGACCTCAAGTGCCTGGCTCACACCAGCTTTACAGTAAAACAGCTTTGCGTTGAAGCTGTGCTCAGCTGCAACTAGTGTCCGATGTCTCAGTAAACATCGGCTGACATTGTTTAATTTTTGAACATGGCATATGTGACGTTCGTGTTAAATTAATGTTTGAGGAGAATGGCTGACTTTGCAGTGTCACAAACCCTTGTCATTTTTTATTAAATGCAGCTCTCATATACAGTACAGTAGCTTCTCTCCTGAAGAGATCAGAAAATATGGTAGCATGTGATCATAAATGTGTTTGTATCTGCACACGTTTTGGTGTGTGCGTCTGTGTGCACCTTGGATTGAGAGAAAGGAAAAGTCATTGCTGATCATGCAGATTTGGTATTTGCAATTGAGCCCCACACGTTGCACTGTCACTCTGCTTTGGTAAAAGGGCCTGTTGTATTCAGATGCAAAAATGTAATGCATAATGTGATTATGGTCTCAACAGAGCTGGAATTGGAAACACGTCTCATGCCGTTATTAAGCTCTCTGCTCAAAACGCAGAGCCAGAATGGTTTATTCACTGCATGGCAATGTGTTTGTGTTTTCTTCTTCTCAGCATTTCCGTGCTGCTGAAGTGCTCATGAGGGAGAACCAGGTGCTCCTTGATCCCAGCTCTGCTACTCCTGGTCCTCTCTGCGCTGCCTGTCAGAATGACACCTCCCTCTACTCCCTGTTCTCTCCATTTCTCCTCTGTGGTCTGTTTACTCAACACCAACTTTAATAAAGCCTGTCCATTGTGTCTTCACACCTGCTGTGGAACTTAGTGCTGAAGCCTGCTCTGCTTGAATTACTCCATATGTTTTTTGTTCTTCATATTAAGTCTAGATTGAATACAAGGCCCTAGAGAGAAATTAATCTATGAGTTTATAGCATCCATAATTCAGTTGAATAAATCAGTGCCATATTAAAAGTGGAGAAGATAAAAAGGCACTGTGATCATCATTTGAAACTTTGCTTGACTGTAGATAAATTACCATTTTCTTGTAAGCAGTGGTTAGAGAAAGAAAACAGTTTTAGGTATTAACATAAATGACAAACTACAATCCCAAAGCCCCCAAACTTTTTATTTTTTTTATTTTTATTTTTTATTGTTATTTTTCACCAAAAGTAGAGCCATTCCTGAGAGTATACTGTCAGTAGTCATAAATCAAGTTTCGATCACATCCAAAACATGCATTGGTCAATACCAATCAAGCACTCGTAAGCACCTTTCAAGACCACTAAGAGGAACTTTAACTATAAAGACTTGAAAACATTAACCCTGTTTTCATTTTTCACTGCACAAAGGCAAACATAGAACTTTTAGCTGCAGGTCTGTTCTGCTGACTGCAGGCACCTACATCCATTTCCTCTCAAAGAAGTCCAATCAATATTTAATTGCCTTTCCCTTTTGTCTGAGATTCCATGGGTTCATCTCAAGTACATGGCAAGGCCTTTTGTCTGTATATCAGCTCCCCTCCTTGGATGTGTGCAATTGAAATATTCAGTTAGAACAGCACATTATTATAATGAAACACATCTTCACCAGGACATCTTCTTTCAAGTGGGCACTGAACAAAGAATGTTTATTACTGGGTCACGAGACTCATTCTTTAGTAGGGAAGTCCTGGAATTGCACATACAGTAATCAATATGAAATCAAAGACTTGAATTCATTTCTTTATTTTTGTTTCCAGCAACTGGTGAAATTATATAATATGATATGATATGGATGGAAAAATGATATGAAATAAAACAACAAGTTAGACTGCATCACATAATCTACTGTCCTGGGGCTTCACTGAATAAATGACTATTTCATTCTAATGCATTTTGGATCACCTGCAAAATAAAAATGTGACGTATGTAAGTGTGTCTTTTTCAAAGTAAGTGAGCTTCAGAATGCTCCTATACTGTTTGTGAGGCTGCTCTGCATTTGATATAGCTAGTAGATACACGGCAGCTTAAGGTCCCCACTCGTACCCGCTTCCATAGAGTTTTTCTACCGTTTGTGTTCGGCCAGTTGAAACCAAACTAATTCCATGTGGCACTGCCCCTAGTGACCCGGAGCACTTCCGTTGTGCATGACTTGAAATGCAGCGTTTTGGCAAATGTTTAGTTTCTGTTAATGCTGTTGTGTTGTGGGTTAATGTTATTATGTTGTCAGCTTTTGTTTGCTTCAACTAATGTCGTTGTGTTGTGCACCTTAGGGCCACTGTACTAGCAATCCCAGTAACAGCCTTGTCAATAAACCACATATTGCAGCTAAAGTGGGCAAAGAGACCAGTTTAACTTTAATGGGGAACAGAGAATGGGATGTACAGTAGACTCCCTGCATTTTGGTGGAATCTGAAGCAGAATCTTCTCTTTATCTGCCTCATCAGGGGAGGAGTCCATGTTATGCCGTTTGAGTCCTCCCGTATCCATTGTTTCTCCAGTAAACTTGTGGCCTCCTGACCTCAAGCTCAAGCACTTAAAATTGACACTGTTATTTCACTATTTGGATACATTGTTACAGAAAGTACCTCTTGGAGGACCCACTGAATTTTGTTTTGCAGAAAAGCAAGCAGTATTCCTTCACAGAAGTCTTTATAGATATCACCTTAATGTGAGGTGTTGCCTCAAGAATTTGTTAAAGTTCATAAATGGAAAGGGGCCTTCATTGCCATGAGCTGAGAAATGACAGCAGCATCATGCAGAGGTTGATAGAGGTTTGTTTCCTCCTGGGAGACTGCAGTCCTGCCAGAGCTGTGGAAAAGCTGTGTTGGAAATCCCCTGCTATGCTGATGAAGGTTTACAAAGGAATAGCTCATATAATGGGGTGATCCTGGGTGGCTTATCCAAATCTCTCACTCATCTTCTTTTATTGCTGTCCACTCTCCCCTGTGGCACAAAGTGTTGAGAAATCCTCAGTGTAATGCCTGTTAATTTGATAAGGTTATCTCTCAGAGGATGCTGAGCGTGGTAAACAATGAGCACATATTTGAATGATAATTTTGAGTAAAAGTTCAATAGTAACTAGAAACTTTTTAAGATTAATAAAAAATCTCGGACATGTCATCTTGTAGGTATTGAGGTGAACCTCTGTTTTTCATCACCAGAGTCATCTATTGCTGGATTCACAAGTTAATATTTTGCAAGTCACATCTCTAAAGATTAAATATCAATTTTGTTGACAGCAAATATCTTGAGATAATAGGAGCACAGACACTGTGAATGTTTTAAACCTGATTGTTATGCTTGTTAGACTTTTTGCAGGCATTTATCAGCATGAGTTGGTATTTCTTTGTATCTCATTTTATGCTGTAATTTCATGAATTAATCATATTTTTGCTACAGATCTGCCTGATCCAATTACATTGTTCTTTACGTGAAGAGTAGTTTTTCATTATGTCATATCTCTTATTGAACTATTAAAAGCACTGCACAATCCTTAGAAATGATTCTGCTACTAAATACAATATCATTCTCACACCTCTGTACTAATCATGCCAGCTGTTCTCTCTCAATATCAGGGAATATTTTGTTCTTAAAAATGTTATGAAAAACACATATTTAAATAAAATAAAATAAAATAAAGTTAAGTTAAGTTGAGTTAAAACATTTAGGTTTTCAAAATTTATATTGGGAAAAAATGGAAGAGACAGAAAGAGAGACTGTGTGTGTGTGTGTGTGTGTGTGCTGTTTGGCATGTGTAAAAAATATTGTTTTAGGTGTAATCAATAGCTACCATTAATCCATTATGTAATGTGTTTCAAGTTGAGTGTCTTAAAGTGTTGGTATCAGCAACCAAAGACATTATCAAAGAACAACATATACTGTACTGTCACAGCAGAGGAGTAAGCAAGGATTTTTCACCTTTACTTCAGGACATATTCTGAAGCTAAAGGTAGAATACTTGTACTGCTGTTAGTAGATAGTGTACACCCTTGGTTAAGACTGCTTAAAGTACATGAGTAAAATATTTTTTTCCTAAACTTCCAAGATTTGTAATCATTTAAGATACAGCTCTCATGTGCAGCATTAAATCGTGAACAAATATAGAGTTTTGGTAGAAATAATGAGAATGTTTTATGAGCTGTTGATAATTAAAGGCCCCACTCAGTATACAGTAACTGGGTGAAATGCAAAAATCATATCCAGCAGACAAAAGGAATTAATCTCGGGTAATGGATTAAAAAGCGAAGCTGAACAAAAACGACACAGAAAAGAATGAAAGAATAGAAGTGCATAGGGGGGATTACATCAGACCAAGAGACACTGAATGTTACTCAGTGACCGCACCACAACCTTGGATATACCCACTGAAGCTCAAACATGAAACAATGTTATCTTTAGCCCTGAAAAATCATGCAAACAATATTACAGTTCCTAGGAATACGTCCGGAGGGGAAAGATTCAAATGTAACCCCAAACTAAATTTAATTAATTCATCCTAACTCTGCACAGTACAAATTTCAAATTACTTTACTCATTTTTTGCAAGTGTGTGTGTACTATCTTATAAAAGAGGCATGGGAGGCCCAGTGTTTATTAATGAGAGGAGCTGTGGAAGAGAAGGTTTCCTGTCTGGTGGAGGGGCCAGGGGTCTCTCCCAGGGAAGATGACCAGCCATGTCTACGATGATAGAGACGTTTGTCTGTAAATAATCAGTAAAGGTCAAATCTTCCCCCACTCCGGCGCCACAATTAAAGCTAGTCCTGATCTCCAGGGTCTCCCCAGCAGCAGGGCAGTGTGCCTCTGACACCCGCCCCCCCGTTTCTCACCAGCCCCAGTGGAGCAGTACATAAGCAAGGAGAGAGTATCTGTGTGGGAGGCAGATTCATTGGGATGTGCTCACACTGTTTACCATTTTCATGCTGCATTGTGGCTGACTGAGAGGGATTTTGACGTCTTCTGTGGGATTCTCTTGTTGTGTGTGGTTGGTATTAGAGCTTCGCTGACACATCTATGAGTCATGCATTCACTGATAGCATCTTGATGGAGTTTAGTTCAGATCCTGTGTTATTAAATGTGAAATCTATTTACAATTCAAAACCCTTGACAGCGTGGGCATGGCTGACAGAATCTGTGGTGCTAGACTATGTTACTGCTAAATAATTTAAACAGTACAATTTACAAGGACTAGCCACAGCAGAGGTTATGATACACCCTCTTGTGTTCCCCCGTGGCCTCCCTCTGATGTGTGTGTGTTTGTGGGTGTGTATGTTTGTGTGTAGTGTATGTGTGTTTGTGTGTGTGTGTGAGGGAGAGCGAGAGGGAGAGAGAGCGGGTGGAGCTGTGCATGAGTGCACATACTGTACACTATGTGCTTACATATGTGTGTGTAAGATAAATGCCTTATACTCTACCACAGGGAATCAAGGACACAAGACCATTTGTTATTTTGGTATGCAGGCACATCCATAATACGCCCCTATATTACACAACAGTAAATGATGCAGAATTGTGTTTCTGGATATATATGGAAAACTGAAAACTAAGTGATTTGTGCTCATTTTGAAAAGATTAATTTTCAATCCATCTCTGCAAAAAAAAAAACCCTGCAATGCAAAACTGTAAAATCTATATTTGTCTCATCACGAGCCTAGATATGTTGCTTGTGAAAATGTACTGTTTAACTAATCTGGATGAGTGATGCAGTTATGGGCCAATAAGATAGAGGGTGAGAGAGCAAGGGAGAGAGAGCAAGGGAGAGCGAGAGAGAGAGAGAGAGAGAGAGAGAGAGAGAGAGAGAGAGAGAGATTGTCTTATCACTTAACACTTTTTATCCCATTGATTTACTTACACATGGAAATGGGGGCAAACCAGTATTTCATCAGCGTGATTATTGAATTGAAACACTGAGCTCCTGTGTCTTTGCCTTTGCAAATTAATTTTGTTTCACATTAAAAGAATAATTACACATTGATTACCAAGGTCCAACGCCATCGGCTGATCGTTACTCTGTGCAGAAAGGAGAATCTCTTGAAGTCCACTGGTGTCTGCACAACCCAAAAGACAATTACGGCCTCATTATTTGTGATATATTACATGATGCAAGATGGTAATAATGATTTGGTAATGATTAAAATGGATGGAAAGTTATCTAATGTTCACATTCATCAAAGTTTCTTCATAGGACATTTCTTATACATACTCGGCCAGATTCATAAAACACATCGCCAGATATAACGTGACGTTAACGGCAGACGCCGTGGCGGTATCACGTTTTCTCATTCATAAACGTGGGTTACCGGGCTGTTTTACTGTTTGCGTTTTATGCGGCACTACCGCCCTCTTTCATCATATGCATGTGCCGTAAGAGATTCATAACATAGCCTGACGGTATGAAACCTGTGTGAAATGGATTTTCTTTTCTAGAACGTTTTCAAACGTTGGCCACACGCGCAAGTCATCAATAAATTAGACATATACGTCCACTCAGTTGATTAATTCATTGATGTAAAAGACACGTTTTGATCTGTCTGGATTGAGCATCACGGTAAGCATTGCGATTGCACTTGTAGGAGTACATGGGGAGGAACGTGACTTGCTTTCCGGGCCTTCAGTTAGCGTGACTCTTAAATATGTCACGTGTCGATTTTCATTGGCTTTCACCTGTATGGAACGCAACGGTAACTGGATTCCGGTGCGTTAATCACCGCCACGGTAACTTTATGAATGAGCTTCAATTACAGATTTTGCGCGGCGTAATGCTGTTATCGCTGACTTTTATGAACCTGGCCCCTTATGTCTATTAAAAAGGAAACAGTTCATTTTGAACCTGCATGAGAGACATTTCAGCTCCTTTAGTTTTAAAACTCATTTTCTGTTTCATGCCTTCTCTATTGACTCCTCACACATTTTTTTCCAGCTCTTTTTGCATTGCGCTGACTTGCAGGGTACTTTGTTTTCCCCTCTCCTAGCAAGGACACATGTCATGTAGTGTGTGTATGTGTCGGGGTGCGGTAGTCACTTGATTACTTTCATTTTGTTTATGTCCTTTCATTTGAGGAATTCTATTTTTAGTCCTGTCTTTGCCACCTCACTTTATCAGGACACTCACCAGGGTTCTCTCTTGCCCCATATTCTTCATTGCTTCTCATTGCCCCTGCTGTTTTTACCCTCCACATATCTTTTTCCTTTTACCTGGCTTGCCCTGCATTCCTCACCCCATCCTCTTCCCACATTCTACACTCACACCTCCTAGCTTCAGTAGAATTGAAACTACATGCTGTTAAGTATTTGTTAGCAACAAACTGGCATCTCCCCTTGAGCAAAAAGCCTAGTATTGATCTTTTATAATAATGCACATCCCTGGTAAGTTGAAATGTTTTGAATAGGCTTGTTACGGTGTAGGCACACAGCAAAATGAGCTGTAGCATTTCCAAAGCATATCCAAAAAATATCCTGCTTCACCAGGAAATAGTGGATCCAGGGCACAACAACTGTTTTATCTCACTCTACAGACACATAAAAAGCAAGTTTGTTTTGCCTTCAAATTGTTAGAGCAGAATGTCAGAACTACAATGAAATACAATGCAAACACACACACACACACACATGCATAAACCTTTCTCTGCCATATTTAATTCATACTGATTGGGTGTTGAACTGTGCTGTACGTTGTGTACTAATGTGTCCTTTGCCAGAAAAAAAGAAAATCTGGCATAGTTATAGCTCTTTCATCCATAATCAGATAATAACAGATGCTGCAGGTGCTGGTTCTGTATCAGCACCTGTACCATATGCTTAGCTGCAGCTACCTGCAAGACTTAATCTTTCCTAACTCAATGTACAGTGCTAGCCATTATGCATTCATTCTACATCGATCCTGCTCAAGTACTGCAGCAGTCACTGCAGCCTATTGTTTCTCAAGTGTTGTATAGTAGAACTAAATAGCCACTCACAACAGTAACTCAAAACCAATGTTTCTCAGTTGGTTGACAAACCATTCATTGTGCCCTCTGTTTTCAGAAAAGAGAGCAAAATATGAATTTTTCAAATAAATCCTCTTAGACCTTGAGCAACAGTGTAGCAGCTGTGCAGCAAAAAGGGGAACTTCACCCATAGCATGATGAATATAGTTTCAAAAGATATGAGCGATCTTCTATACAGACCTGCTTCTTCTCACAGGCCACTCACAATGTTACTCATGTAATGGGTTTGGGCCGTGCAGTGACAAGTAAGCTGATGGATGGGGTGATTATGTCCCTCTTTCGCTTCACTTGAGGACAGTCCCTAGTTCCTAATTGGTAAGAGAGCAGAGGACGAGAGAAGAGATGTCTCCGTCTCTTTCTTTCTTCTCCCCTTTCCTCCGCCACTACTTCCCCAGTTCCCAGTCATTTAACTAATCTTGTTTTATCCCCTTGTCGACAGGCACAGGACTCAGGCGGTAAAATGGAGTGCAGTACAGATAACTTGCATGGCAGAGCCACAGTAATTTAATGGGAACAGATGTTTCCCTTGCTAGAGTGACAGCACATCCTTCTCCAGTTCCCTGAAGGGGGGAGCGGACACATTACAGATGGTTGTTGTGCCTGTGGTCATCATTACTAAGGCCCAGGTTTAGACCAGGTTCCAGTCCTGGTGCAGATAGGAGAGCAGTGATGGACAGAAGAGCTTCAGGAGAAGGATGAGCTGAAAGGCCTGTGGCTTAAACCTTGAAGCAGAAGCAGCAGTGCAAAAGCATGAAAGAGAGAGAGAGAGCGAGAGAGAGAGAGAGAGAGAGAGAGAGAGAGAGAACCACAGAGAGATGAAGGGGTGTGAAATGGAGTAACAACATTGACCAAAGAACTGTATGTGTGTGTGCATACATGCACATACGTACATTTGTTCGGGCATGTGGGGGGTGTGTGTGAGTGCATAGTGTGTGTGTGTGTGTGTGAGTGCATAGTGTGTGTGTTTGTGTGTGTGTGTGTGTGTGTGTGTGTGTGTGTGTGTGTGTGTGTGTGTGTGTGTGTGTGTGTGTGTATGGGCTTGAATATTTGAATACATCGCAAAGCAGCACAACGCTGACCTACATATTGCTGCTCTTGCGTGAA
>OOFE01036342.1:0-16284 GCA_900323365.1 Monocentris japonica | reverse complement strand
CTACTCAGCCCCATACACAGCAAGCTGCGATGCACTGTGTGTTCTGACACCTTTCTATCATAGCCAGCATTAACTTTTTCAGCAATTTGTGCTACAGTAGCTCTTCTGTGGGATCAGACCAGATGGGCTAGCCTTCGCTCCCCACGCGCATCATTGAGCCTTGGGCGCCCATGAACCTGTAGCCGGTTCACCGGTTGTCCTTCCTTGGACCACTTTTGGTAGGTACTAACCACTGCATACCGGGAACACCCCACAAGACCTGCCGTTTTGGAGATGCTCTGACCCAGTCGTCCAGCCATCACAATTTGGCCCTTGTCAAAGTCGCTCAGATCCTTACGCTTGCCCATTTTTCCTGCTTCCAACACATCAACTTCAAGAACTGACTGTTCACTTGCTTCCCAATATATCCCACCCCTTGACAGGTGCCATTGTAATGAGATAATCAATGTTATTCACTTCACCTGTCAGTGGTTTTAATGTTATGGCTGATCAGTGTATAGTATAACTACATCTATTTACATTTTTCCATCAGGCTGCAAGAAAATAGGTGCTTTCATCTGCTAAGGGCAGCAGGGCTACAGGGTGGCAGTGGCCTTCCTTCAGCCGGAGGACCAGGGTTAGGCCTCCCGTGTCCACAAGTAGCCTACCAGCCCCAGTGAAGGGTCCTTGAGCAATACACTGTATCCTACGAGCTGCAAGGGTAACCCTGCGCCCTGACCTGCCCTGGTTGTTCCCCTCAGGACTGAATAAAGTATCATATTATTATTAAAATGCATTTGGTTTCACTCCGGAAGAAGAGTGGGGACCAACAATCTCATTACTTTCCGTATCACAGTGGGTTCTTTCAGCTCGTCTGTCTGAGCTCCTGAGCTGATGCTGCTACTGCCATCTACTGGAGGATTTTACTGAGAGGACACGTTTAGCGAGAGGGCAGCCAGTGCAGCAGCCTGCGCCACTGGATACTCACCGCGGTAATGGAAAACCGAGTCAAGTCAGCAATAAATAGCTAGAATGAGACCGGAGGTTTTGGAAATCTTCCTTCAAAATAAAAGCATTGACCTGCTTCATGCTGCATGCGGAAACGAACGAGCAGTGGTGGGCTCGTTACTCAAAAATGTAATAGATTCCACTCTTCTACTCGTTACTCATTTCAAAACTTGGACGCAAGAAGCAAGAAAGCCTACGTGCGTGTATGGCACATCGGCCTCGGTACAGAGCTCACGCGCGTCAAATCAAAATCGACTTTTTCGAGACAGTAGACATCCTTCCAATATGTCAACTAAGTTTTGTATGTCTGTGAATTTTCTGGCTAAAATCTGTGAAAAGGACATTTTGGAGAGGAAACCAATTAATCTACTACATATTCCCTCTTAAATATAACATTTATTTTGCTTTAAATTAAGGCATGAATGTGATTGCAACGTATGTTCGTCTATAAGGGTTTTATTTTGAAAATTGTTTTCCCCGGAAGTTCTATGTGTTGGCTTTACACTGGTGTTATGGAAACATAGAGTGGGCGGAGCTTACCGGTGCCATTCGACTCCAGCTTTTATGCGGTGATTGAAATCCTCAGTGACCATCCTACGGTAGTAAGCCTACGAGCCACAATAGTGCGTAACTTTTAATTTCTTCTGTACGTGTAGCCCAGTGATTTCACGAGAGCGAGCTGTAAGACATTTTCTTCCAATACCATTTTCAATTTTGTCTGTCAAAACAGGCCAGACTTAGACCAGTCGGGGAATATCCTAACCACCTTTCTTGGATTGTTTTTTTTTTACCCCCAACCAAATAGTCTAATCCATGAAAAAAACATGCTTGGGCCGATTATTCGCAAAACATGACGAGAAGGGGCCTGGTTGATAATCAGAAAAACGTTTCGCATTTGTATTTTTGCAACTAATAGAATGCATTGAAGTGCCCTGGTTGCGGATTGAGCCTGCTTGGTCATCGAGCTGAAGAGAATTGGGGAGAAGTCGTGTGGAGCACAAAGAGTTGAGGATACAACAAGTTTCAGCTATGCATTCCCTGTGTTGATAGAGGACAGGGGTGTGCTAGGGGACACGGTCCAGTGATTTGTGATTTAGTCTCACAAAGTTGGACAATCTGGAGAAGTTTCTCTAGTCTACCCTAACCTTTGTTACTACTGGTGCTATACTAGGCCGATTAAAAGCAGCCTTTATTGATAATCGACTTTTTAGGCATCGTTTTAATTAGATACTTTTACAAATAATCAAAGTATCTTTTTCTGCTACAGTGTTTTGACCGCATCTCCACCGTGCGAAGCTCTTTTTCAACTGAAGTCCGTCTTAAATGCGGACTGGTTTGCGGTCATTTGGTGCACAGCCGAGTTGCCCATGCCACTTGCTTTTTAATTCAGGCAGAACTGTTGGTTTATTCGCCTATTTGCAATATTCCGCTCGACATGATGGAGCTGATATGCAAGAGTATTGTCCTTCTGGGGTGTATCTTCCTGGACTGTGTTCTTCTGGCTTCTGCAGAGGAAGGTGAGTCTGGAGTTTCCTTAAAACACTGTCTTACTGGTTTTCTATAGTTATTGTGCTGGGGTATTTATCCCCACTCCCTTCTGGAAATGAGCTATAGTCACCCTATATTATATTTTAAAAGGATGCTATCAAAAATCACACACAAACTACACGTCACTATAGGAATATTATCCCCATACCATAGTAGATAAGGTCTCTGTAAACTCACTATTTAGCAGCCTACTAATATGAAGAGTAAAATGTGAATATTGATATAAAAAGTGATTTCTGTTTCTGCCTTTGAATCAATTATTCAGTTTGTTTTAACGGATTTCTTCCAAGGAGGCCATTTCAAGATCCCATTACCTTTTAGTTTCAAGTGACCAAAAGGTCCCTGCCTGAGGTTTCCAAACTGCATACCCAGTTTACCCTTAAATGTGATCTGTAAAATCCTAAATTCAATAGAGACTAGAGAAGAGAAGAACCATGTGACCATGTGTCTTAGTTGTGGTTAACAGCCTTGCTGCAGCGTTTCGATAGAAATCTAGATGAGAACTTGATCCTCAATGTAAATGCCTTACTGTAGAGATATTTCTCAGCTGGAGAAAGCATGACTAAACCTTTTCATCAAAACTAAAATCTGGACCGAAAATTGCACAAATTTTCAGCAGTAGGCTTGACATCAGCAGGCAGATTGCCCTGAATCATCTTTGTGAACTCAGCTATCTCAAAGCTGTCATCATGCTGAAGAAAACAGGTCTGAATACCGTTTTACAGACAAATACAGCTGGGCATCACCAACATAACACAAATATGAGTCTGAATACTGTTGCAAAATGCCAAATGAGATCAAGTTGAGAGAGAGAAAAGACGGGGCTGGAAATGGACCCTCAGGGTGCACTGCAGGTAACTCACATGATTACATGATTTGCTTATTGCAGGTGTGTTGAACTTAATCTCAGCGAGGGCCACATTGAGAAATCAGAATCAACTTTAAGGCTGGACATTTTATTATTATTTGCTGGAAGAAAGCCCCAGCAACATTCCCCAGAATGTTTGATTTTAACCTGCTAAATAATTTGTGACATTTAGTAGTGAAGTCTCAATGATGTGGAGTGCACCGAAACTTGATCAGAGTTTATTCATATTGCTGCTGAGAATTTGTTCTCGGAAGCCTTTGATAGAAAAGGGCGTTTGGAAATAGGTCTGAGGATCAGAACTAGGTTTCTTGAGAATGGGTTGAACCACAGGTTTGTTTTAACCTATCTTACTGTCTGTGCTGTGTTGCTGTGATACTGGCATAGGGTTACAGCATACAGCCTTCTTTTTGTTTGCTATCTAGGCTAATATGCAGCTGCTCAATGTGATGCTGTTACATTGTTTGGCTACCTGTAGGTTCTTCATGTTGTCTAGATGTCATTTTGCCACATTGCTTGTCTACATGAAATGAAAAAGAATGGACTTGGTGGCAAAAACAAATGGAAAATGTAATTAATCCTGGTGCAGACTTTCCGTCATTCCAGTGGGGTGACAAAAAGTTGATGAAACCCTCACACAAGCGAAGGCAGTCTCATTACAAAACTCATCACAGACAGCGAATATGCCAAGTCTGAACAGGAATAAGTCAAACGTGTATAGCTTGTGGGCAGAACAATTGTAGTTGACTGGTGGGCTGACATTAAATGGAGGCAGCAAGGTGGGCCCACACACAACTGTGCTTTGTCTTAACCTAACAAATAGTACGAGCTGCACTTAGCCAGCCAGCTGAACGACACATAGCTGGCTTCTTTATAGGAAATAAAAAATAAAACATTCAGCAATCATGTCCCGATGGTCTACTGATAGTAGTCCCCCTTTAGGTGGATGGCAGCATTCATATAACTGATTTTTAGAAGTCTTTGTCTAGATCATTTGATGAGAAAAATAATTTCCACCTCAGTGAACCAGTAAACCTTCACAAATCTCCCTTAAGATTAGCCCTCCAAGACTGAGACTCTCCATAGGGGCATATACTCCCTTCTTTGGTGTAATTTTCTTTACCACCTCTTTTCTGTTTATTCACTCACCTCTCTGCCACTCTTCTTACCTCATCCATGGCGTAACTACCATGATGAGGAGCATAATGCTTCACAATCTAAACTTAAACTCACTAAGTGTCTCAGATCAGTAAAGGATGTTTTTATTCAGAATCTAAGAGGCCTTACTTGGGCCTCAATCCCCTCTTTCACAGACATGTAGCCTTTTCTTTTGCTACTCTTTCCACATCCTCTGTCTCCTTGATGTTTGACTGCTGCTATGCTGTTTTCTCTTGCTGACTGTCTCCCCTGCTGTGGAAATGTGGATCGTTTCCCAGAAATCCTTTTAAACGGAACCGATTTTTATAAGAAAGGGATTTGCATTTAAAGCAAACCCCCCCCTCTCTGAAAGCCCCTAGCCCATCATCCTCAGCACCTCAATCCCATGATTAGCTTCCTCAAGAGTTAAACAGGCTTCTGAGTGCCATAAGTACTCTCTCTCCATCTCTCTCTCATTCCCTCTCTGACAAGGATGCATATGGCTGTGGAGCCTTGCAGGTGGATGACAGTTTAGATGAGACACACACTCAGCCTATACATCCATGTCAGGCTTTCACTGTCGAGAGTCGGCATGGGCTGCTTGTATTCTCTGTCCTCTACCTCCTTCCACATGCTACTCTCTGAGAGTGGGACACAATGGGGACAGGCTGCAGAGGAGAGGGAATGAGGCCACAGCCTATCAGCCATAAGCACCAAGGAGAATGGCACTTTTAGAGGGATGGGGGTTCTCTTTGAAGTGAGTGAAGGATAGATGGTAAGGGCAGCACGAGTCAACGAAATAGAACAAGTGCAGAGAGGGCAAGGAGTGTGTTTGCACGTTATGCATAGTGTGTACCTGTGGCCAGATATATAAACACTATAATGTGTTGAAGGTGGGCTAGTAATAATAATGGTGTAAAAAAGCCCTATAATTAGAGTTGGAACGGAGAAATGTGCTATTGACAGTGAGGCTTGTGCAGTCTTTTATTTAATGCCCAATGTTTATCTGCACACTCATCTTGCACATTAATCAAGGCTTTCATTTGATGTCCACATACTGAGCTCCACATTGGAAACTTATGTTTATGTAGTGTTTCTACATGCCCGTGTTGTCCTATATTTCGTGATGTTTGATGTTGTTACGTTCAAAAATAGAACTAGATCTGTAAGGGGGGGGAAAAAATGAAGACTATGTGTGCACAAAAAAAAACATGTGTACACAATGTTAGGAATCCATAGAAAAACAAACTTGGCAGGAAATTTTGCATCCTTAAAGCATGCGGCATTAGTAGGCATGATTCGATTTGAGTCTGGGTTATTTTCTCCCATGCATCACAGGTTGACCTACATCTTATGCTTGAAAAATGTTTTTTAAGTTAAAATAGAAATCAGTTGGGAAGGGATCAACCTGAAGAAAATGTGCATAAATATGTTTCCACCTTGATGCAATCCATAAGGTTTCAGAACGTCTCCCAGGACCTGTTTTATATATGGCACCGGACTGACTGGGCCGTGCTATATACAGCGTAACAGAGACATTTCTGTGTGCTAGCTACCCTCCCACAGTATGCACACAGATAACATACTGGCTTTAAGAGGGATGCATGCTTCAAAAGGAGTGGGTCGGTTGGGTGAAAGGAGCACTCAACACCTCTTTTTCAGCAGTTCAGTATCTCATTTTTGTGGCGTGCTGCATGCAGAATCTTTCTCATAATGTTCCTCCTAATACCTATTGCTTTTGGTGATTAGTGATTCACATCTCTGCTCAAATCTGTGCTATCAACTCTGCTTGAGGAAGGGTCATTCTACTATTAAACACTTTAAGGGATTGGACAAAAGCGTGCTTGTGCAATTCACACATTTTGTAACATACTAAATTTACTTCACGATGAAGACATGACAAGCTGCCGAAGCCAAATTGTGTTCTTCTTCTGGTTAATGACTTAACTTCCAAACGTGAATCTATCTTCACTGTAGATGTCGGTCATCACCACACAAACTCCTAGTAGGAGAGCAGTGCATAGTCTGATGAAGTGTTGTAGCTCTCAAGGCGTCTGTTGTTTGACTATGAAAGAGAGTAAGTTGTCAGAATGAAAGAGGAAAGTTTTGCAGAGTGACTATTCTCTTTTATTTCTACTTAGATGTGTCAATCCTTAGATGGTTTATTTAGCTGGACTCTGCACTGTTAGCTTCAAGCTGTCCACCTCCCACTGTAGATTAGTCACTGAAAGGTGTGTGTGTGTGTGTGTGTGTGTGGGCAAGAGTCTTCTTTCAGAATGGATTATAGATTCTGCTTTAGTTAAAGCTTTGATAAAAACTCTTTTACAAGTACAACAGTAGACGTTTTTGGAGCTCATGGCGAGTGCCTGTTTGTTAGGTCTGTCTCTACTGTACTGGGAGTATGAGTTTTTCATCAATCCAGATTTAAAATAAGATGGGTCACCTACTATATATTATTTTACAAAGGTTCTCATTTCCACGTCTAATGTCTAACATATTGAGCTAGTTTTGCAGCAGCAACTCTACAGGATAAAACTTTAGCAGACAAGAGCAAAATGACACAGAGACATACTGTAAACACACTGATGATTAATCTAAAGTTATCTAACTGTCAAACCAACTAGTCTAAACGTAGAAGGACACAAAATACACATGGAGGTGGCAGGGTGTCCTACTGTTTTTCAATCGCCCATGATCCCAAATGTCCACCCTCTGGTAGTGTCCTTGAACAAGACACTAAATCCATACCAGTTCCAGGGGTCCCACTCTGTAGGTGACCCCGATCTCTGACCTCCCTGCGGAGGGGAGCAGGCAAAAGGATGAATGTCTCTCTCAGGGTTCAATAGGCTGTTGGAAAACAAGTACAGAACCTGTGCTGCTCCCGTGGTGCATTTGTGGTGATGACACATAGACCTAAATTATTATCACTTTATTTGAATGTGATCTGAGCTCTCTGGCTCAGAACATTTGATGTAAGGTTTGAAGATTTGTTGTTAAAGTTACATTTTCACATAATACAACTTTTACTTATTTTTTTTATTTATTGGCTACTGCTCAATAAAGAGCCGAGTGTTTAGTGCTTCATTCTGGTAATTCTCATAACTATTATTGACCAGCATGTCTCCCAGACGATTAAGCAATGAGTCAGCTTATGACTTGCATGTAAACACATTTTCTATCTCGACGAGTATGGCTGAATGGGAGTAGTGAGATTTTCATCAGAGGTTCCAGTATGATTTTTAAAGGTTGCCTCATGTTATGTTAATGAAAACAACAGTTCCCCGTCCCTCTACATTTCACTGATTATGCTGTAAGTGCAGCTATTCAATTCTGTTTTGAATCTTTTTGATACAGCACATTTTTGGCCCACTAAATAAAATGAAATAATCTGTAGTTCTGTTTCTGTAATTCAGTCAGTCTGCTGTAATACCACCTCTTATATGTTATGATACTGTGCAATACATGAACCCCACATCTCAAGGAACACTTTTAAATCACACGTAATCTATAAAAGTCCTTAGACTCATTTGTGTACAGGGTATTAGATAGATAGATAGATAGATAGATAGATAGATAGATAGATAGATAGATAGATAGAGAAATAGAAAATGTCATGTTGTTGTAGTGTGAAACTATATAAACTAAACTATATTTATGTAGTTTTACATTTTAGGCATTTAGCTGTTGATCTTATCATGATGCCCTGATCTTAAATTTCTAGATTTACAATCCAACAGTAAGAAGTGCGAGGGTCAAAGTATCAGTGCCCAGATAAGAGGAGACAAAAATACTTGTCTACCTAGAATGATCATGTATGATCGAGAAGTGTGAGGTGAAGAAATAAGAGACATGGAGGAAAGGTAGAAGGTTACAGGCCACTGCTTAGGCTACTTGCCGATTTGAGCATCATCTATAGTGCAGTCTCATTTCACTTTCCTTGATATATTCCTCTTTAATTGAAAGACAACTTGATTTGATTTGTGAAAATGCTCTTTTTGCAATTCATACAAGGTTATCCAACCGTTGTAGGGTTCTGTATTAGGAAGCCATACCTCAGGGGAGTTGGTGTAACCTGCACCAGTATGCTCAAGAGACCTTCCAATTTTACACAGGTTAGTTTTGAACAGAACTAGGCATTAGCAGAACTAGGCATTAGCAGGAGGTGAATTCATTTTAAAATACTCAGTGGCAGATCAATATTTCAAAGAAGCTGAAATATGCTGTAAAGCGCAACAATTTAATAAATTACATGAGAGATAGTGCCGCTAATTAATTCTTTGAGGCTTGAAGTTCTTCAATAAGACGGCTTGCAACTGTGCTCCAAATGATTAACAGTTTCTGCAGAGTAAAGGGGGGGAAACTTAGGAGAGGTTGCTGTTCCTCCATGTGCACTAAAAGAATCCTGTTGGCAATGCATTCAAATCTGCTGCTTGCACTGTTCTTCACCAACATCACAGGTCCTGACGCACACAGTATATCAGCAGACACTTCCTGTAATAACGCCGTCTGTCATCAATCAATCATGTTTTCAGTGATTCATTTCTGTTCATTTTACACCTGGCACTCTCTTTTGAAATGTCGTAGCCCTCAAAGCTGTGTGAATTTTGTTTGTGTAAAGGAACATGGCACAAATGTTATTCCGCATTGTTCACACCCGAGGTCAAAACTCATTACTTGTAGCGGTGATACAATGGGGCGTAAAACTAGATGTCTGATATTCTATTAACCTTCTGTTAACCTTTGATTATATGGAAGAGGGTAAAGAGTTTTATACCAACGTGATTAAATTCTATATTCATTTTCAACTCATGCCAGTTGAATAATATCATAACGATTTCACCTGCTGCTTTACCACAAGCCATTAAAAGAGAATGTCAATGAAATTTAGTCTGTATGTCATTCTTATGCCCTTGGATACTTCTGTCTGGATTGTAGTGATTCACATTTGTCTCATGTAGCCCCGCCCCTTAATCTGTGACGTTACACAGATGTTCTTCCAACACTGAGCATAAACATTAAAAAGGTGTCCGACAGTATCCAAGATGATTTCCTGGGGATCAGGTTCAGGATTTCTGGTCCAGGAGTTATCACACAACTAGAAATTAACCTCATCCATTGCACTGTTTTTTTTTTGGCCAGGGAACAAATGTCATCTGAAGTCATCTGACCTCCTTCATTCCAGCTCTCCAGTGTGAACTGTGAGACTAATGTAATTGGGGAAAACACACCCTCATCTGGGGTATCAGAATCAGTGAGAGAAATGTAGAAGATAATGATTCTGTCAAGTCAGATTCTGGTGACCAAGAAAATATAAGCCAAAACATTCTGAGGTCAGATATCTTTGGAGGATTCACTTAATCCTCAGTACTTTCAGTCAGCCATTTTGGTTCACAGCTGTGTTGATCATTTCTGGTAGTCTTTGGGTTCTGTCCAGGATGAGGCTTCCTCCCTAACTGGGTTACTTCCTGTCCTGAGACAGAGAGCACCACAAATCTTATTGATATGCATCCCTGAAGACAAGAATGAGAAAGGTGTTGAACATTAACACCCTTACTTCACCTCTCTCTCTTCTCACCTCTCTCTACTCCAACCATTATATCCAGTCACACGTACTGGTAGTAGCCCATCTGCATCCACAAGTGCCACAGGAAGCCTTTGTTATAGATCAGAAGTCACAGTGTTACTCGCTTCAGTTGCTGTGGTGAATGATGTGCATGTTGGCAGCTGGCCCCCACCAGACCAGGAGACAGGAAGGGGACGGGACCTACAGGAAGCCAAGGCCTAATCTCACCACCTCGCAGACACAACTCAGTCAAAGACAAACAGTGGTGCGCACATTCAGTCCATCGGTTTTTGCACATTCCCTAACATTCATCCTCACACGCACATACCAACCTCCACTTACAAATGGACAGGAGATGTAAAGCTAACATGTGAAGGAAAAAGGGCTGGGATTTTTTAAATGTATTTATAGTTTCTTTTGATCTTGCAAGATCCAAGAAGATCCAAAGATCCGAAACCTTTTGCTAGCGATATCCCTTGTAACACTCACAAGGTTTTAATGATACGCGGAGGACAGTCACTCCCACCATATAATTAACATGACGATCTCATGTAATGGAATTACTTCACTACTCAGGCAAATGGGACAGGCCATAATAACTCCCCTGCCATGGAGTGGGTTTCTAGTCCCAACAGCGATGAATCAGCAAGCTAATGTTACGCTAGCAGCCGTACTCTCACCAGCGTTGCCCCTGGTTAGCAATGTGTGAATACGGCCTGACAGTGTTTTCACATTGCTAGCTTGACACCTAGCCATTTCATTGTCCCCATTAATTTTAAAGATGATTATAGGCTTCAAGTGGGTGGCATTGTTGCGTGTTGAGAAGATGGGATGCACTATTGCTACCACGATGATATGGTTGCTGACGTGACGACCAGGCAATTCTGGGGAAAAAAAGGCCAGTTTTCAGCCATTCTGAATCAAGTATTAAACATAGCTGTAATATTATTTTTAGCAAACGCCCTGATAAGCTCGTGGTTTTTTACATTTGTCACTCCTTCACTTCAGCTTCTCACATCTCTTGCCATCCAATCCATCAGTCCTACTTACATTCCTCTTTTCCATTGTCTGTGATCTGCCTCTCTGTCTCAGATGCTCTGTCTTCTAGGTGTGTACGGGTAATTGGTACTCTTGTTTCTTTAATTAAAATGGGGTCTAATTGTAGCTGATGCAGGGCAAATGCTTACAGGCTTATAATTTCCCTATCACACTACAGGTCCACAGAGAGAGTGGAAAGAAGAGAGGAGAGGGGCACATCACACATCAGAGAAATAAAGAGGAAAGTGGAGAATTGTCAATGCAATTAAAAAGAGGTTGTGTGATTGGTCTAGATTGGCAGGTCCTGCTCTCTTATTTAAGGTCAATTATTTAAAACCCCAAAACAGCTGTATGGAGAATGGGACTGGAGTATATGCTGTGTAGTGTTACTCCTTCCTTGTCAAAAATACAGGTGCAGATTTGACATTTTAAAAGACATTCATACACAAAACCGTCTGTTGTTCTCTTTTTAAATGTATTTATAGTTTACTTTTTATCTTGCAAGATCCAAGAAGACCCAAAGATCTAAAACATGCATCATTTGGGCGTTTTAGCTTTGTAAAATTGAAACCTTTTGCTAGGCTGTAGGCTGTCTCTCTTTTCCATGATGAAGATAAACTTTCTGCCGTGCTACCAGTGATAGTCCAGACAATGCGTGTACTTCAAATAGAAAGTAAATATCAGTACCTGTATAAAACAAGTCACCCAAACATTTACTGATATTTTCTGCATTTATTATAATCATATATTATATTTTTTTATCAGTAATTGTAGTTCCAGAGCCCAGTCATACTACTCTTGATATTAATATCAGTTCCAATAACTGTCTCTCAAGCGGACAATTGTTCTGTAATTTACTGTAAAATTGTTTGTTTTGGGTGTTTAAATATGACCCGATGATGAAGTTTCTTTGTCTCCACATCTTTCCAGCAGTGCAGGCAATTTCAGCAGTGGGTGGCCCCCGCTGCTGGAAGAATGTAGGGGAAACGCTGGCTTCCTCTTACAGGGATTTGTCTGAATTTACTTGAGTGAAAGGCAAGGCCATGCATGCACATAATAGAAACATTCACGCTCTCATAGAAACACTCACGGTCACACATCCTGTCTCATAAACCTTAATGATAGAGGAGCGATGAACAGCGATTACTGTGCCTGGGGGTGGTGTTTCTTCTCCACTACTTCAAATCAGCATATGAAACAGGCAGGCGTGCATATGAAAGGTACAGACAGAGCAATGTTACAGTGGAGCACAAGTGTTATGAATGTGGTCTTTAAATTATACTGAAGTGAACGAGAGGTAGACCAAATGACGGGGAAACACCCGATTGAACTTTGTCACGCAATTATCCTCCCCATCCACCTTTCCCCTCTCTCCCCTTTTTCACCTCTTTCTGAAGCCCTTCCTGCCCTTCTCTTCATCATCTACTGTTGCTGTTAGGCTTGTGCAGCAGTAAAGTCAAAGAGGGTGTCACGTGTCTGTGTGTGATTTGATCTGTGTAGCTTGTCAAAAAGAAAGGAGTATTACAGAGGGAGAGCGATGGAAACAGGTTGCTTTTTATGTCTCAGTGTAATGTAATGACAAATGGTCAAGCCTGCAGGATATCGAGCCTTTTAGAAGATGGCCTATCATCGCTTCCCTTTTCGGTCCTTAGGCTAGTTGACTCAATATGAAAGATCATAGTAATCCCTTAATGAACCAGAAGGGGAGAGAGGGGTTAAAAGGGGAGGGAAATAGATGTTTGTGTACTGAGGAAATGCATTTATAAATGAGCAGAAGCTGAGATGTGAGCGGGAGATTTCGAAGCGACAGCCTTGCCGTAGGGAGGCTTGGTAGACCAACATTTGATGATAGATAGATAGATGGATACGTTACTGATCCCGGGGGGGGATATAAAAAAATATTGTTGTTTTTTAATTTACAGAGAAAGTAGCAGAAGGGCGAGAGACAATGTCTTTATTGAATTCATTCAATTCAATACATTCTGGAAAGACGAACCATGGTGTTCCCTACCTCATCCTGTGTTTCATGAATTCATGTTGTGATGGAGAATAAATGATTAAATCCATATAACTGAATATGCTCCAGATATTCCAGACGGCCAACAAGCACAATGGATTTACCACATATTTTGTTCAATGTATTGAGTGCAGCTATGGGAGGACTAAGGGCACAACAATAGGCCCCTTGAATAGGCCCCACTTTTCCTCAATATTTGATCTATAATCAACAATTTAACCCTCATTAGTGTGAAACAATGGTGTCTGAAAGTGTGAATGGCTGGCTACAACAATAATAACCCCACATTTGTCTCAGTAGGAACGGCAAGCCGATTGTGCCGAGTCTTATCTTACTTGATTTCATGCCTTCATGTGTGTTTTATTGCAATGTGTGTTTTATTGCGAAGTGGTACATATGATTGCCTCTCACTTTACACGGGAGTGTTATTGTGGCAAAATGGGAGACTTGTTTGGATTGAAGAGGCAGATGAAATGTTGCCTTTGTATTCTATTGTATTCCTAATATTCTCACACTGATTTCACATGTCTGGCACAGTTACTACGTGTATGTGCAGCTGCTTAATCTGCAGCAATCTATTTGTGTGCATGACCTGGCCACGTTAACAGTGTTTGTTGGAGGAGAAACCTGGAGGAGACAACAAGTGTGTCAAAGCGTCCTGCATGCAGTGAGGAACTGATTGTAGTCATTCGGATTGGGCTACAACGTTTTGAACAAATAATGAATTTAACATCGAAAATTAAATTGAGAAATTTCCAAACCAGAGAGTATGGGTTGGAAAAGGAAATTTTGAAAGCATCTCAGCACCTGGCGAAGTAGTCATTGAGTCGTTGGTATTGATCAACAACCCTATCAAACCCCCGCTCTTACCGTATGCCATTTTGTGCTGTGGGACCGCAAAAATCGTATGCACCTTTTTAAAAGAGGAATTCATTTGTTGCCGTACGATTTCTATTTTCCAAATTGTCTTCCTATTGACCTTCAGCACGCATTATTCAGAGAAAGGTAATCTATTGACGCAGCGGGGAACTGATGGTTGAATAATGTTTTGAACACAATGACTTTACCTTTGGAAATGGAAGTGGGCATTATTAAACAAATAGTGAATTGAACTTGGAGGATGGAAATAGTCAATATGAAACAAGTAATGAATTGAGCATGTAAAATGGAAATAGACATTGTTAACCAAAGTTCATAATGAGTTGTCTGTTTCGAGCCAAAAGAGTCACACGTCCCTGTAGTCTTTGTTATTTGGTCGTTTCAATCCAATCAGCCTATTGGTTTGATTGTGTTGATTTCTTTGAGCACTGTCTGTTGTGTTGTACTGGGTGCAAGGGGAGGTGTAGTGTCACGTAACTGAGTGTATGTATATGTGTGTCTAGAGTGTGTGTTTTGGGGGTGGTTGTTGCGGGAATTTACTGTTGAGCCTTCTAGGGGATGTTGTGAGCCTAATTCAACGAAACACTTTGATAACACCTACGAACTCGCACTCAAACTCCCCTTTCCTCTAACATCTATTTTTATGCAATTGCTCCCCTTGAATATGGCACACAGGAGAGCCACATCAAATCCTGTTTATTGGTAAATCCAGACTGCGGGACCCTTGAGATGAGCTCCTGCAGGGAGCCTCCTTAGGGACGGTCTGTGATGGAAACCTCATCCCATCAATAAATACAAGTCGTAATACAGCAGAGTCAATCTGATGTCTTCACATGAAAGAAGTCCTTTCTAACTCTGTCATTTTTACATTGTTCAAGTTATGCTTCCAGTCTGCATTGGGATCCTGAATTATACCAGAACTTCTCTGGTTGTTAGTGAGCTGGCAGCCTGCCCTTCAAAAGATTACAGAAAAAAATCAATTGAATTGTAATCACGGCTCATGTCTGGAAGGGCTTAAATGGTCTTCTGTGTGTGTGTGTGTGAGATTGTGTGCATGAGAGTGTGTGTGTTTACGTGCATGAAAGTGCGTGCGTGCGTGTATGTATGTGTGTAAGTTTGGTCGATACCCTTGTTCCCACTACTTGTCCCTACTCTCCCTGGACTCTTACCAGGTTTAGTGTGACCACATGTATGGTGTCTGCCTGGGAACAGAAGGGACGTGGTGGAGTAGAAAGACAAGTGCAAGAAAAGACAATTTAGTGTAGCGGGAATGTCCCTCTGGATCTTATTGACTGGTAAAAGTCTTCTACAGCTAAGCTACAGCAGGATGCAATGCAATAAACTGATCTAGTGCCTGGATCTCAAAATCTGTAATCTGTGTCACTTTAAATGTATCTGCCTAGTTCTTTACATATAATGGAGTTGTATGCATGTCATGTTTTTATCATACAGTGAGTGATACTATGTTTATTTTTTTCCACAGAGGTTCTGATGAACACGAAGACAGAGACTTCGGATCTGAAATGGACCATCCACTCCCATACTAGGCCTGAGGTGTGTAACCTAGCCTCTTCCAACCCCATTACGCTTGTTGTTCTGTATATTCCATGCACAGGACCCATAGTGACTGGGAATATTTTCTTTCCAGCTTTGCTTCTTTTGCTATAAACAAGTTCTTTATATGGCAGGTAACTGACAGAATAAAGGAGGCGCCAGAGTAAACGAGGGATATAAAGCATATTGAAAGCAGATGCTCAGTCTTGGAGTAAAAGTTGCTGGCTGCCCACCATTTTGAATTCTGTAGCTAGCTAAAGACATCTCTGTAATGTGACTAAGTTTGAGGTCGCCAGCAGCTTCAATGATCCAAACTGCTGATGTCTTATGAGGAAAATGGTGATGCTGACATCAGAATCAGAATGGGGGTTTATTGCCAAGTAAGTTTACACATACAAGGTATTTGCCTTGGTCTGATGGTGCAACATTTAACAGAAGAAAAACAAGTCAAAAATATAAGAAGAAACAAGTCAAAAATATAAAATCTAAAAAAAACAAATTCACATAATAAATTATAAAAAAAGACAAAGCATATAACAAGACAAGAGATGTGTGCAGTAAGGTGCAAGTGGGAAATATGTGCAAGTTGCCTATTGTAGTGTTTGTGTGTGTGTGTGTGTGTGTGTGTGTGTGTGTGTGTGTGTGTGGGGCAGTGGGTCCGGGGCCTTGTTCTTGAGGGCGACTGCTGACGGGAAG
>OOFE01036341.1:0-18625 GCA_900323365.1 Monocentris japonica | reverse complement strand
AACACACAGTGCATCGCAGCTTGCTGCGTATGGGGCTGTGTAACCGCAGACCGGTCAGAGTGCCCATGCTGACCCCTGTCCACCGCCGAAAGCGCCTACAATGGGCATGTGAGTGTCAGAACTGGACCATGGAGCAATGGATGAAGGTGGCCTGGTCTGATGAATCATGTTTTCTTTTACATCATGTGGACGGCCGGGTGCGTGTGCGTCGTTTACCTGGGGAAGTGATGGCACCAGGATGCACTATGGGAAGAAGGCAAGCCGGCGGCGGCAGTGTGATGCTCTGAGCAATGTTCTGCTGGGAAACCTTGGGTTCTGGCATTCATGTGGATGTTACTTTGACACATACCACCTACCTAAGCATTGTTGCAGACCAAGTACACCCTTCATGGCAACGCTATTCCCTGATGGCAGTGCCCTCTTTCAGCAGGATAATGCGCCCTGCCACACGGCAAAAAATGTGCAGGAATGGTTTGAGGAACATGACAAAGAGTTCAAGGTGTTGATTTGGCCTCCAAATTTCCCAGATCTTGATCGAGCATCTGTGGGATGTGCTGGAAAAATAAGTCCGATCCATGGAGGCCCCACCTCGCAACTTACAGGACTTAAAGGATCTGCTGCTAACGTCTTGGTGCCAGATACCACAGGACACCTTCAGAGGTCTTGTGGAGTCCATGCCTCCACGGGTCAGAGCTGTTTTGGTGGCACGAGGGGGACCTACACAATATTAGGCAGGTGGTTTTAATGTTATGGCTGATCGGTGTATACTGAAAGAATGGTTTCTCGAGTTTAGCTGAATACAACAACCAACAAACAGCTCGAAAGCTGCTGACTGGCCCACTGGCCCCGTCTGTCTGTTCCTCCTGGTCTTTATCCTCCAGGCCCTGATGAGCAAGGGAGCACAGGTGCGCTCACTCATGCAATCACTACAGCGGTAGGAAAGGGGGAAGGGCGGTAATCTGGGGAGAGACACAGGTGAGAACAGGAAGAAGCACACAGCACAACACTATGGCCGTAACAGTGAGCTTATAAGAACACATGCTTTCTATCAGTACGAGTGCCTTATCAATATTTATGACTCGTTCAGATCCTTATAATGAGAGTTTTATAATTATTTCTTGTATTGCATTATGACAATTTCATGGTTGTAAGGCAATATCACTGCATTATAATTCCTTTTAAGTGTCCTTATAATGCACTATAGATATGGTAGAAGGGTATAGTGGAGGTTAAACCCACCGAAACCCACCTCTTTATTTGCAGCAATGCAGTTTGCCACCTTATTATTAGAGTATTATTGTACAAAAGTAAAAAAACATAAATTAATGTATTTCTGAGAGTATAATTGATTGGGTTGTTTAGGTGGCGTCTCATGGCAATCACTGACTGTTGGTTGTAGTTTAACCACCTTTTTATTTACCACTACATTATTGTATGGCATTTAGCAGACATTTACATTACAGGCATTTAGCAGACGCTTTTATCCAAAGTGTATGCTAGTCATAGAAAATGTTACTGAAAGCATTCATTGATTAAGTCAAGTCAAATCAGGTCGAATGCTCAAAAACCCAAGCGGATTCAGTCTGCAATTGTAAACAGATGGGATATTTAATCTGATTGGGTTCATATAGCATCGTGGCAGGCCAGTGGAAAGTATATCTCTCAGCCAGAGGGATTAGTGAGATCCATAGGATCTCACTACAGACAGGTCCCTTATCGGAGCTAATCTGGACCTGGGGACCCAGCGGTGACTCAGGTAAAGCGGAAAGCAATATCCTGATATGTTGATGTCATATCTTTCCCATTGCCTTCCCGCGTCTCAACTCGGTGAACATCTGCCATATTGCGAGGTTAAACGGGCTAGCCGTCGCAGTTACCCATTTAGCCGCAGCAATTCCATTCCTTCATTTTGGATTTTTCAGGGCTCGCATCAAGGCCAGTGACACAAAGAAAGTCATTATACGCAGACATGCCTCTCAGTTTATGCTTCTCATCTGGGCTGCCTACCACATGAACACAACCGCAAACACACATTTACACACACACACACACACACACACACACACACACGGGTATTTTTACCTCTTGCGAGCCCCTGGTGGACCTCAGTGACTGGGCTCCCTGCAGTTTGATCAAAAGGGCAAGGGTGTCACCTTGATTGATCTATTTCCCGTCCCCAGTTAACAAGTAAATTGCCATCACTTAGTCCGTCACCCTTGTCACAGAACAGCTCTTATGTCGCTGACCTCAGTCTAAGAGAGAGAGAAAACTATTCACAAAACAGATGGCAGCCTCAGCTCCGGGCCAGAGGAGGGTGGGGGGGAAATGAAAACTATTTACGCTAGTCGGAAAAGAAAGCAAAAAAAAAAAAAAAAAGCTTTGCCCCAAGTGGAAAATTGCAGTGTGGGGGCTATTTAAAAACTTAAACATAACTCAACACCAGAGGGGAAAAAGACAGGAGTGATGTAATCTCTGAGGTAATCACACCTCAAGGCTGCCTACGGAAGGGGGTTTGGGGGTAGAGCTCGACCGACGCGGGTTTTTGAGGATCGATGCAGATATTTTTTGGGATTGAGGTTGCCGTTAGCCGATACTTTGTGCCAGTATATTCAATTCCTTAAACAAGTGCAATTGGCTCAGTGTTAAGATTTCTGAGCTTTCCTGCACAAGGCAAGGTGAGTCAGGGGCAACAACAGAACTGGACTTATGGACTGGACCGATATGGGATTTCTGAAGGCTGATATTTCTGGATTGAAGCTGCAGATAGCTGCTATTGTGTGGTCATTAAATGTGACCATTTTTCATGCCAAAAAAAGGACAAAAAATCTCAAGTATTCAGTGTTTCCGCCCAGGATTGTAGTCGTCAGGGTGGAAAAGCCTCTGAAACGGCATTTAGACCACGGGACACTAAAAGTCTCCTGATGATGCTAATAATAATATGAAGAATAAAATCTATGCATGCATACTAGTGTGGAATCCGATCAAAATGCCTCATTAGAATCAGTTGAGGTTAAAGACTTCCCATAGACAACCAGTGTCGTATTGATCAATTCTATAATAAATATGTAATCAATCGAACTGCATCGTATCACAGGTGGATGACACTGATCCAATTCTAAATAAAACGCCCATATATCTGCAAAACTACATATATTCTTATATAGGATTCATTAGGCTCCCATACCTAACTTGTACTTACAGTGAGGAGTTTTGACATCCAGAGAGGAGGAGACGTTCCCCCCTCCCCCATAAGTTGGCAGATGTCTTCTGTCTGCCTTTTTAGTTTTTTCTCTCATTAATCATTTTCCAAAATCACAAAGCCACTAATTAGGCTAACAAGTTTGGCGGGGAGGTGACACACCCTCAGGGATCCAGGGGGATTATGGGAGTGACTGGCCGCTTACTGACTCATTTCCCTTTCCAGCCACACACACACACACATCTAACCACCTTTAAGTGATGTGCTCTGCTAGATGCGAAAGACTGTGTGTGTGTTCTTGTACTTCTATCCTTGCGAGAATCGGTGTCGGTTTTAGACAATTTAGACATTTTGCTGGTTCTCACTTCTTCAAGGGGCTAGTTTAGGATTCGGACTGGGGTTTATGGGTAAAAGTTGAATTGATTTTACGTCAGGGTAAGGGTTAAGGTTATGGAATGAATGTCAATGGAAAGTCCTCTCAAGTATAGCGAGACAATTGTGGTTTTTTGTGTGCGTGTGTGCGAGAGCTACATCTGCCTTCAAGATCCTTTGTATATTTTCAACAAATTGCACATGTGTGTGTGTGTGTGTGTGTTAGAATGCATAAACTTGGGCCACTTTTGTTCGCGAGGCAGGCTTTGTAAAATTGGAAGCCTCTATCCTCTGCCTGGGGTGAAAAGAGCCCATTGTAATTACAGGCTGTCTGCCAGCGTCCTGTACAAATGCAAGACACACACACACACACACACATACACACACACACACACACAGCCTCATGCCCATAATTGCATCATTGGGTCCAGAAGTAAACAAGTAATTGATAGCTGGACTGGTCAAGTAATTGATTGCAGGACCCAGACTTGAATAATGCCGTGTTCTTGCCATTTTGGATTTACCGCAAATACGAGTAAATGCAGTCAACTCTATTTACAAAAAGTGATTATCTGCTGCAGTTTATGGTTGATTTTAAATTGTTCAAGGCGATATACGTAGCATTTCTAGGCCTATTTTGTTGTTTGTGGGTGTGTTTTTCTTATTCCCACAGATAACTGGCCAAACACAAAACACACAAAATATCACATTTGAGATACTTCCAGCGCAGATACAACAGAGTTTGATAGCATAAAATGTTTCAGCGATACAAAACATCAACGGTAAATGTCAGGTTTTGGTGTCAGCCCCTCAGAATCAAAGAGCAAGGGCTTCTTTCTAGACCGACATTCAACAATCATACAGGGAGAAATCCATCGCAGAAGAGAAGAGGCAGAGACACCAATTTCCCGCAATCACTTTTGCTCTCTCCACCTACATGTATAACCCAAAGCTGAATGATCACACCTTCAAGCTGTTTATATGCCCGTAAGCCCACCTTTGACTGAAAACAACAAGTTAACACCTCTTCGGGGATCGTCGAAAGACATTATGGGAAACACAGGAAAGCAAGTTGAGGGAAAGTGGGTATGCTTGATCCCACGCATGATCCAAAATAACTCCTGGATTGCATTGAACATCACAAATTGACGATATCTAACAGAGTATCTGAGGGTGGATTTCTTCTTTAACAAGTTATTGCAATAGGCAATCATTGCAATCGGCATCCTGGATGTGGACGTTCCAACGAGTTAAACACGTTAACAGTTGTAGCGACAAGACGTAATCCCGTTCCACCGCCTCTTCTGATACAAGGTGAACAGTGTAAAGAACTGTACAACTCTGAACATTTCTTATGTACATGCTTGCAAACTCTGACACGTCGAAACCGTTGAGTAAGTAGTTTTGAGTAATAATGGCACGTAAAGACCCTCTATAACCAGTTTCCTTGATAAATGACTGTAAATTGCTGCCAGAGGGATCTGTGAGATTACGTCATACACGTGGCATTCAGGGACATTGTGTCAGATTTTGGAGAAATGTGTATATGTGTGTGCGCATGCACGGACTTTGCGTGCATATGTGTCGTGTGGTTCGTGTAGGGTATCTGCAGGTTTCAGAAAGGCTTTTTACTATCTTTTTTAACAGTGCCTGGAATCGGAATTTAAGACTTAAAAAACAAAATAAGGAAACAAAGCTGACCAAACCAGCCTATTCGTGATTGAACACTGAGCTCATAACAGTGAAACTATAAATGGGCAATACAGGAAATTGGACACCAGGAAATGAAATGTTGGGACATGAAGTCTAACTGTGTTTAGTACTAGTAATGCTGTTCTGGATTTAAAAAAAAGACCTCTAATAACTGTATTTAAGACATTTGAATCATTTTAAGGCCTTAAATTTAGATAGTGTAAGACTTTTTCACACTTTTTAGGGAGTAGGTTCATTCGCGTGCACGTAAACTCATGTCCAGTTTGTCCATATGCATCTGTTTTTCTGTGCTTTTGCACAAGTGTGTCTCCTCGTATCCTCATCAGTCATTTTCATTCACTCTCTCTCTCTCTCTCTCTCTCTCTCTCTCTCTCTGTCTTTCCTCGTTCTCTCTCTTTCCTCTATCTGGGCTTTGTGCTGTAGCCAACTGCATGCCCCAGTGCCAGAATGGAGGAATGTGCCTCAGGCCTCAGCTCTGTGTCTGCAAGCCCGGTTCCAAGGGGAAGGCATGTGAACAGAAGACGGTGCCCACCCCCCCCTTTCCAGCTGTGCCTGGGAATGGGCCCACCAATGGACACACCAGTGGTCACACTAACGGCCACACCAATGGACACAACCCCGGCCACACTAATGGACACAACGTGGTACCCCAGCGGCCCATACCTCAGCAGGTGCTCCCTCAGGGTTACGCCCCTGCCCCGCCTCCTGTCAGCAACATGGCCCAGATGAGGCTGACCGTCAAGCAGGCCCCCCAGCTGGTCCGACCCCAGTACATCCAGCAACAGTGAGTAGCACCCTTTCTTTAAACAGTTAGTCAAAGTTGAGTGTTGACACTTACACTGGGAGCTGCCCAGTGCAACCACGCTCTTCTACTATTGACCCATGAACAGCTCTACTGGAACACCTGGGGGTGAAGTGTCTTGCTCAAGGGCATCTCACTGGTAGTTCTTGAGGGTATATTTGAAGTCACATGTTCCCAGCTAGTCTGGGGATTTGAACACAGCAACTTTAGCCACTTCTCTAAAGGCTAGGCTCCAGGTATTTGGATAACTGAGAACCCCCACCACTCCTAATGAATCCCAATGACGTCCTTGTGAGCATTGTTTGGTTCAGTGTCACTATATTGAGAAAGCGGTGGTCTAAAGAATCAATCCACACCAATCTGGTATTGCTTCACATCTCCCCTCCCAGTTTATTGAGTCCCAGTGGCATTTTCTGTCATACATCGCCCCAAGCTGGTTGATAATCACGGCTGTTGATAATCATACAGGCAGCGTGTTTAGTGCCATGCTGACTGTTTCACAGCGTGGTGAAGGGTAAGGCCAACTCAAGACAACTCTCCACAAAAATCTGGGTGTTTTCCTCAGAAGCTTGTTTAAACGTGGATCCCCCCCCCCCACTGCATAGATCATGCTATTGTGGTTTATCTCGCCAGTGCGCTCTCATTATCACCATCCGTCAGCGTGATAGGTAGAATTTCTCCGAGCATTTGAGTGCAGTTGAAATGCCAACTAACTCCTGCTGTGGTTAACTGTTGGTTTGTTTTGCCTGTCACTACGGCAGATAGCTGGAAAATGTGCAACAGCATCAGACACGGCACAAAAAAAGGCCCCCTCGCCTTGTCAAGTCCAATCGGAGCGAATGCAGACTCGAAACAAATCTGCGCTTTTCAGCCAAACGCAGGGCAGCGCGTTGATGGAAACGTCCAAAATTACCTGGCAGAATGTCCAAGTAATGTTTGCGCAGTTCAGGCCAGACTCCGATATTGATGAATGATATTTAAAATGTTAATGAATCAATTTTATGCGCTGTGTTTTACGTGCGCTCGCTTGCAAAACGTCAAGAGGATTTTTTTTATACGCCGCACAGCCAAGAGTAATTGCTACCAGATCTGTGTCCTCGAAAGCTGCTCTCAATTTCCAGAGGGGATTTATCTCTCGCAGGGAGCTATTCTGCCATCGCTCATGGTAACAGAGGAACTTGTCATCTGATAGGATGAAAAAATATTGTGGTAATCGCCAAGTCAATAACTCCTAATCAGATCAGTTAGGTATGCACAAGCAGCAGAGCTAGACAAGATAGAAAGGAGATAGACAAGTTTCATTTTTATGTCATGCAGAAGGTATTTGGACAAGATCTGCCCAATATGTGTGCAAATTCAACAGATTTCAGATAATATCTAAAGGTATTATTTTGATATTAAACCTAAAGAGATTATCCAGCGATACTGTATTTTGGCACATAGTGACTAGTGACTAATATATTGGTCTACATCAGTCATATGTCTTCTGCCCTTTAACCATACCAAAAGAAAGTTGGTGACCTTACCAAACCACCGTTGCCCCAAAATTATGGTCTAAAATGTATGTATAACACAATGGAAATATTGACAATAATAGTATATATCATGGTATACTTGTTAATAATTGTAATAATAATTTCAGTAAAAATTTTCCTGAAGAAATGAAAGGTATACATACTTTAGATCCAGTGTTTTCATAATTTCGTTAAAGTCTGTTCGAAAAGCAACCTTACATAGATCCACGGATTGCATGTGTGATGTTGCTCCACTGCTTCCTTTTTTTCCTCATAAGGACAGCCTCTAGAAAATGCTTGAGAAAGCGACGAAACGTATTCCTCTTCATCGTTTGCAGTGTTGAAGGCATAGTTGTCAAGGCTGCAGGTCACACGATTGGCTGGGACAGGCCGATGACAACAAATCTTTGGACGATGTGTCCGTTTGCAGGTCAGATGAAATGATGAGGCTCTACCGGTAGATGTGATATAGTCAAAATCTGTATCATAGGGCAAATTCATGCCACTGTACCTTTCATACCATTAATACCCCCCACCCCTAGCCCATAGTGTGTAAAGGTTAGGCTTTATTCTTCTATTTTGGGACCCAAAAACAACAGGCTTGTGATGCATTTGGGCTCCCAACTCATAGTTTAAGAAAAACCTTGCCTGGGGTCTTCAGTTAAAGGCGTCACATGATTGTTATAGTTCCTGTTTCAACCATTCTCATTTGTCCAAACCCTCTTCAGCGGATGAATACTCAAAGTTAGGCCGTCGCTTGAAAAGGAGGGAAAAGCCATTATCCAACAGGTACAAATGAAAGGCGAAAGACAAATGGTCCAGGGTAGTGTTTTTCCTGTGTCAGCACTGGGATGAGCAATTGCAGTAAGATGTCAATGACACTTTCCTGCAAATGCACGGTTACGGGGTGATTCACATTCGGTTTATATGTTGTTATAAGGCTAAGCTGCGATGATGAGCGCTTCCCCATCATTCCAGTCCAAGCCATAAATCATAGGAGACAGGTTAATGCTACCGTAATGGCTGTCACTCTGGTTCAGCTGCCAGGGTCAAATGCTATAGCCGAATGTCTGGGAGCTTTACGACAGCAAGCTTCTGCTTCTGGTAACATTTTGAGCTGTCACCCCATGTAGATGGATAAAACATGTTACCGTTCAGAATAATGCAGTTTCCCTTAGGGAGAAAAGAGATAAACATCAGGTCTGATTTGGAATTTGAGCTAGAAGAACACCCATTATTCGGCATGAGCTGACCTTGGGCAATCCCTCAGATTAGTTGTTCAGATACTTGGACAAAATGAGTGAGATTTGTTGATTGATCTGGGCAAAAAAAACAAATGGTTTCAAATATTGGAAGTAGTTGAGGTGCACTTCATTTATCATGGCATACAAACTACCTAAGATGTTGCCTATATGGTGAACGAAGGGTTGTAAGCTACCTTCCAGTGTGTCACATACAGGCACCAATGGCCCTCTGGTTATTAAATGGTCCAATCACTTGCAAAGTAATTGAAATCAAGCGCTCCTCATGTTACAGTATCAGTATACATCCAACTTTTTTTTCCCTTTGGATTTGGGCGGCCATGTTTTCCTCTAGAGATCAAAGAGTGGTTAAAGGGGTCTGGTGTGGATCAGGTTTCTTTATTTGGCTTAACAGGGGAATGAGGGCTCAAGATGAAGAGCGCAGACATTGGTGTGTTTGTGCATGCACTGCTACTTATACTGTATGTGCTTTGCTGTGCATGTGTGTGTAATGGATGTGGTTTGGTGTGGCATGTCTTCAGTAGCCAGAACACTATCCATACAGGAGAGTAGTGAGGAACGTGAAATAACATTCCAATATATTTGAAGCAAGAGGAAGCCACAGGTTTTAACTTTCAACTTTCTTGGTCCCAATGGGCTATTGGTTTTTGCAGCAAGTAATAAAAACAACATTACATAAAAACATAAGACTAACAGGAACAACAGTCAGTTGCCGGTACAAGGTGTTGATGCAAAGTTTCAGGCAAGCCAAAGACAAACCATCATCACAACCACCACTGGCATCACGATTGACAAACAATCACAACCTTCCTTCTCCTCTGCCTCCCCACATCTAGGAGGTCTAAGGCAGTAGGGATACAGGTCACCTTCACAATTTTTGCTGGAGCGTTCTTCTTAAGATTACCATACCAACAAATAACTGGAAAAGTTAGTACTGGCTCAGTACAAGCCCTTTAAAACAGGGTCATCAGGGTCTTATCAACCTGGAACTTACCTGGAAAAGTACAATAGGAGAACCACAATTTGCAATGTTAGGCCTAAAGGCAACATATACAACTTGCACAAGAAAACAGTAGAAGAGTGGCAAGAAAACTAGACAAGCAGAGCCCATATATTACTGGTTACCGGGGGGGCGAAGACATGCCCCTCTGTGCTGTGCTGTTGAAGGGAAATTACATGCCATGTTTGTTTTCTCTTCAGCTACTCGAGCAGACGAAATGAGGCGATCAGAAGCCGAGTCAGGCAGCACACGCGCTTCCATAGGCATGCTTAAGTTCTCAAATCTGCCGGCTTTACCAAGTAAATGCAAGGCTTGCCTGTCCATCTCCCTATCAGCCCTGCATCCACAGTGGGGAAGTTTAAGGGTATTCGTTGACACCCACACTATAAACGGTTAAGGTCTTTAGACTTTGAAAGCATGACCTTCCTCAACCGGTGGAGTCTCTTCAGTCAGTCCTGTGACATCTGGTTGTACTGTGCTATTCTCAGGGCAAACTGCATGGCTGCTCGTCTAAACTCGCATCCCCGTGGTTTGCAGATTCCTGACTCTTTGAGGGGGTGAGGAAACACATCAAGCACCGGGGATCCTGTTAGTCATGTATGAGCATCCCAGCTCTGGAGCCGATCACTGATGAGTAATGACTCTTTCGGAGCATCTGTCTCTCTCGCTTTCTATTTTTATTCCTCTCAACCCTGCTTCTGTCCATCTATCCTTCTCTTACTAAGGAAACACCCACAGCTTAGTGAGTAGGCTATGTGTCACCCACCCACACAAACATAGTGTAGCATTCTTGTTCTTTTTTGTTTCCTGTAACCACGTCTACCAATGCCAAGTACCCCCCTGTCTGCTGAGTCTTACTCCACTTTTTCCTTTTCCTTTCTTTGTCCTCTGACTTCATTTATTCCATATGTTTAGTTTGTCATTCGTTCATTCATTCATTTGTCCGTCTGTCACGAAGAATATCGATCGGATTTCGACAAAACTTGGTTCCAGCGTTCTCAAAATTACACTGATCGGCCCACGGGGGCAGTGCATCATTTGATTTCTCGTTAATCCATATATTACGCGCAGTATTCCCTACACCACCGGTCGGATTTTGACAAATCTTGGGGGAATGGTGCTTCTCAACGCTCCATTCCAGCATTTTTTAAAAGACAGTAATTGACGCTACAATTGCAGGTCAAAACAAGATGACACATGTTACTGATTTGCCCAGCGTGGGGCTGGGGAATGACATATTTACTGTTGTCTTGTTATAAGGAGGGGCCAGGGTCAGGTTCAGGCTGACCTCTCAACACCAGTGAGAATAGCAGCATAGGCAGTAGTAGGCTGACTCAGAAGAAGAAAGAATACAGGATGACTCTTTCTCTCCCATTCCTTGCACTTATTTCTCCTGGTTTTGTTCGGTGTTGTACGAGCCACGAGAGCAGGCTCATTGAGAGTCCACCGATGTCCGAGGTTTTTATTTTTTTATGGGGTGTGTGTGGAAGTGTGGAACCCTCACTTACACAGGAATTTCTTCGCACAGCCCGAAAATCTGTCTAGTTACTGCGTCCTCTCAGCCTATTTTTCATGACACACTGGCTCAAAAAATATTGTCTTTGTAAATTCAGTAGACTCCGCTGGTTCCAAAGACCTGCGTGGAATAGGCAGGGCGCTGGTATTCCCTTCAACAACCAGTCAAGAGACCCAACTAGCCTTTACAAAGCGTCAACACACACAGGGATATCCGACTTTTCCCTCAGAGTGCCTGCCCCTCGCATTGTAGTATTGTTATTATCTGCGAGGGCTCTGGTGAGGTTCAGCGGGTTCATTACGGTAGACCAGAGTATGTCAGCTCTCGCGGGGAGGAGGAGGACTTGGAAGGGCGAGAGTGTTGAGGCCTGCAGTGGAGTGCGAACGCGGCCAGAGAATTCAGGGCAATGAAGGCCGAGACTGAACAGATTCGACCCCAACCCCCCCAGTCACTGATCTGTTTATGCAGAAATAAGCATAGCAAGATCTCCTCTCTCTCAAGAATAGGAGGCTCTTGTAACCTTGGATAATGTTCAAAATCCTCTTTCTTTCTTTCTTTCTTTCTTTCTTTCTTTCTTTCTTTCTTTCATTTAATTGTGCAGCTATCGCCAACACACCCAAGCTTTGCCAGATATTTTGACTGGAATGAGATCCTATGTTTATAAGTCCTCCCTTGCCCTTGCTGTTTCTCTCTCTCTCTCTGCTCAGATTTTCAGCTTTTTGTTGCTGGCATTCTTAACGCCGAGCTTCCAAAGAAATGATTGCATTCATCCGATGCCGCAACAATATGCATACCTGCTGCCCAGTAGCGAAATCCCTCAATGCCGTGGCCAAACTCTGATTTTTATTGGATTGCGCCTTTGTGAGAAACGTTTGGAAACCCCTGACTCACACACACAACTGCGTCATTATTTATGCCTGCCTGCTTTTTGCAGGTGGAACAAAGCATTGACCCCAAGCCGACCCCCACTGTACACATTGGGTGACGGTAGTCTTTCCTCTGCTTCAGATTTGTGATCCACGCTTGAATGTGTGCTCTATTTATCTCCAAACTAGGTCAAATTATTATTACCTGTCAGCATTAATAGCCTTTATCTTTAGCACACGTTAGCATTATGCTTCATGTCCTTAGTGGCGCTTCTTTGACAATCATTGTTTATGCTAGCTGTGTCTGGTTAAAACTGCTACTGTTTCAATGGTAACAATGAGATCTAGTTTGTTTGGGGATAAATGTAACATTAACAACAGGAAGTAGATCACTAATAACATTAGGTAATGTAATGGATCAACATCATTGATGTACGTCTCAATGTAGTTTGGATGTACATCTCAACTTCTCCAGCTCTCATCACCTGATGATATTGAAGGATTATTTTTGTTCATATTGATAATATTAATAATATTAGTATATTATTATTTTTTTGTCTTTAGAACGGTTGAGTTTGCCTCCGTTTCCATCTGCTTCACTGCCTTCCTTGTAGTGTTTCCTACCCTGAATGTGATGTAAATCAAATATGGCCGCCATGCGAATGCCCACAGTCCAGGGAAAGAGAGAGAGACATAGAGAGAGAGAGCGAGAGAGAGGGAGATGGGTACAGACAGAGTCTCTTTAAGCAGTTAGTTTGCCTCATGTCGGCAAGTATTGAGCCGAATTAGTAAAGTGAGGCTGAGGAAAAGCCTTGACCTCTGACCCCCCCGTCACTGGGGAGGATAGTAAGGAGATATCCACCGCACTCCTCTATTCTAGGAATGGACGGCTGACACACACCAACACGCAGACACATGCAAACATGCACACACTGTCTAAAAGCATATAACTAATTCCATAAACAATAATAGCCGAGGTGAATGCCCCATACACACAGTCATACACTTACACCATACATTAGACTCACACATAGCCCACACATACTTGCCTAACATAAACACAATGGCTATTTAAGACATTGCGGAGGAAAGTGGAGCTATTTACAAGGCTATCACATTACGTTTATTTATACTGCTCGAGGGGGCATATCATGTTGATGGGCTGAAGATAACTGACTGTTCCTCCACATCTCTCACCTCTTTCTGTGGCCCCTCCACTCTCTTCCCATGCCCCCTTCTGAAGCCCCTTGATCGCCTTCAACCCCTTATACATCTAAGTTTTCACTTTTTCATACTGAAGAAAAACAAAACTGTTGCCATACCTTACAAGCAAAGTACATGAACTAGAAAAAGGTAGAAAGGAAGAACAAATGAATCATGATTATTTATCAAACTACTGTTAGAGGCTGATGGAAAAATGTTCAGAAAAACCAATGCATCTCTTCACAGCTGACTGAAGGTTTTTGAGATCAATTGTCTCTTTGTCATGAAACCCCAATGAATGCTGGAATGCATTGCTTTTTCTGTTATAATAAATACAGTTTTAATAACATATGCTCAACAGTTCTTCAACTGCACCTCTGAAGCTTAAAAAGTAAACTTTCAGTGCCGTGGATGAACGAGATTATCTGCGCCTTAAAGAGACAGTGTCGCAAGGCTGAGCGGAGATGTAAGGCTTAATATTTTATACCTCAAAGTTTTAATGAAAACTTTTTAACGCAGAGGTTAAGTGTCAAACGTGTCCAAGCGTGTTATTTCTCAGACCTCATTGAGAACAATTGTCAGAACCATATCAGGAACCACACCAGGAGTGAGTATCTGTGCCACAGACCTTCTACCATAGACATGGATAAAATGAAGTCCCCTTCTCGTGCCCTTGACTCACACTACATGGCCCAAAGTATGTGGACACCTGCTCGTCGAACATCTCATTCCAAAATCATGGGCATCACTAGATGTAACTCCGACATACTCTGGTACTAGAACGTTGAAGCTGATTTGCTTCCATTCAGCCACAAGCATTAGTGAGGTTGGGCACTGATGTTGGGCGATGAGGCCTGGCTCGCAGTCGGCCTTCCAATTCATCCCAAAGGGGTTGAGGTCAGGGCTCTGTATACAAACCATTTCTGTATGGACCTTGCTCTGTGCACGGGGGCATTGTCATGCTGAAAGAGGAAAGGGCCTTGCCCAAACTGTTGCCACAAAGATTGAAGCATACAATTGTCTAGAATGTCATTGTATACTGTAGCGTTAAAATTTCCCTTCACTGGGGGGCCTGAACCATGAAAAACAGCCCCAGAAGTGGCCAAGTTCAACCCTTTAGGTTTACATGACATGCTGGTTCAACATCAACCCAAATGTGCACAACATTTTCACCATATGATATTACGGTGTGGTAAAAATTCATGTTAAAACAACTGTTTTGAACTGATTTGAGAAAGATATTTAGGTCCCGATTTCACAAAACAGTGCAGGTTGCAGCTCTGAACAACTACGGACATTCTGCAAATTTTAGAGCTATATTTACACATGTTTTTAATGTTTGTGCAGACTGTTGTATCAAGATGTTTTCAATGTCTAAATATTTGCTGGGGTACCACTACTATTTTGTACACCCTCTTAATGCTGTAATCCTTAACTTTTCATATTGTCATACATTTCTACTTAACATGTTCTAGTGCTAAAATTGTCAGTTGCGTATTTTTATATAACCTGCTTTTTGCAATGTTCTATTTTTCTTTGCTGCATCATATGAATATTTGCTGCTGTAATGGCCTTATTTCCCCATTGGGATCATGAACGTTTCATCTTTTTTTTAGTGTTAATATTTAGCGTTTAATTATACCCAGAGTAGGTTGATTTTCAACCCTGCCCTATTTCATAGTCATTCAGTTACACTTATTCACACCTGGAAGCTGCCCAATATAGACAGACTTCTACTACTGTTCCAATGGAGAACGTGGGGGCGAAGTGCCTTGCTCAAGGGCGCCATGACAGAAGTTGTTGAGGGAGGAGAACGTTAGTCATTCATTCCAGCCGCTCAGATTTTCCTAGCCAGTTGGAGCCTTCCAGTCACGAGCCTGCTTTTCTTACACTTACTGTACACTACTGCTGCCCCCGTAAATATGACGTGATAAAGTATTCCGCTAGTTCAGGCCGGACAAGTAGTCCCATCAGCTGATCGTCAGCTAATCCAAACAAACTCCGATCATGTTCTGACACTTCAAAAAGCTGTCAGCTACACTTTCGTCCCTGCGGTTCCTAGCCGCTAAATGCTGTCGTACATGCTGCTTACTCCCTCCACCACCCCAGTCCCCTCCTTATTAATCATATACTTGCAAAGATTGTCTGTTGAATTTATGTATTTTCAGTATCTCATGATATGCGTCTACTGGGTTCGGTTGTGTATACCGTTTGGAGGGGTGACTAGCTGCTTCCATTTGCACCCTTCAACTTCAGTGCAGATTAGCCATTTCAGAGCTGCCTGGGTTGTGTTGGAAGAGGGAATTTGTATTAATGTGGCCGAGACTGTAAGACGTGAGAGATTATTCATGGATTTTATAGTCCATATAAATCTAGGCTGAAATGCTCTTGTTTTATTTGAATTGTGCTTCCAAAATGTCCCTTTTCATGATGTAAATTACTTTTTATCCAGCGCCACAGACAACATAAAAATCTATTTTGGAAACGACGTCCACAGTGACAGGCTCTTCTCATTTGGTTGTAGAATGGATGCATTTGGGAAAGATGCCGAGATCGTCCGTCATTACTTTGTACATTGTTATCACCAGAGAATCCCCTGGATTCATTTCAACAACCTTCTACTCTATCTCTTAGTGCATGATCCATCTCTGGAACTAAGTGGAGATAAGCTGCTTATCTCTAATAAAGTCAAACTGCATGATCACAATTTGTAGCACATGTGACTGTGAGTGAAGCTCTGGCATTTAGTCTCTAGATAAACGGGGCTGACTGACTACATCTGACCTATTTAGATAAGATAAATGATGTGAAATGCACCTCCAGTCCTCGGTTTAAATATGAGAGGATGAAGAGGATGCTATGGGAAGGACCCATCACTAATAGCTGACCAAACAGTGAAGAGCAGAGATAGATATACTCATATTAACTTTTGTTTTTCCTGCAAGCCCTTCCCAGGAGGGCATTTACTATTTTTGCTGGACTCCTGAAGTAATACACAGTCCACTCTGGTGATACCTCAAGCTGATGGAACATCAAACAGTCTCACACTGTGTTGATGTCTTCCAGCCACTCTCCCACGCCACATAATCTATAGAAGCAATGGCTCAAGTATGCCACCAAGTCACTGTGCATCCACACTGTTGCCAGGAGTCATTCATTTCTTGTAGAGCTGAGTGACCAGGGAAAGTCAGTGGCCAGTGTGTGGACAGCCAACGAGATTGGAAATAGACAGTGAAGTGCATCACCTGTCACTTTCTTTTCATTGGCGGAGGAAAGTGATCAGCCTTAGTTTCAAAAACTTTAGCATGGACGTATCTCCAGAGGGAACAAAAGTTCATCGCTTTTTAAAAACCCATAGAAAGCAGGCAGGAAAACAGAATCAAGGAGGGAATCAATATAAGATGAGAATAAGCCCTATCTGAATACTTCCAACATCCAATGCAAGATGGAGAGAGGTAATGTAGTATCCTGTAAACAGTGAGAGGTCTTTATAATGCCTTTAAATATTAACTTTATTGGGTTACTTGACAGGCTTGGGAACAGTGGATCATTAGATCTCTCATGAAATTGAATCCCTGCCACCAAACTGTGAACATCAGGTGTTTTGGGACAAATGGCTATGCAATAAGTGATGAAAGTGCGAATAGTGGTTACCAATGCAGGAGTAATGACAAAACATGGGCTGAAATGGACCAAGTCATTGGCTGATGGAGGACCAAAATGGACTGGGATTCTTAGCTGATGTAAGTCTCATTACAAAAACAATACTGTGCCAGAATGACTTGAAAACATTGATGGGTGTGAGACCAAATTATAATGAATATCAGTGCTTAAGAACACCACCACCACCCACATGCATGATGACTCACCAGTAATAAGGGCTTGAGGAGGAGGGCTGATCAGGCCTGATGTATGAAGAGAAGGCAGAGGAAAACCAGCGACCCAATCATTGAAGAGACACTGCATATACTGCACTTATTCTATGGCTAGAATACTTTTAGCTATAAACAAGCAAAGCCCTTCCAACCTTGGATTGTTTAATTAATAGTAAAATAATAAAATCTGGGTAAAAAAATAGATTGGAAATGATGACATGCAAGGAGACATATCCGGTAGGTGACTTTAAATACCATTCCACAAGCAAGGCCATTGGCTGACAGAAAGCCTGCGCAGCTAACCAAATGAGTTCATTGGATAACAACTGCGAGGCAAACTTTGAGTGAAAGGGATCTTACTGCTTCATTTCTGTTTGCCACTTTTATTAGAAAGACTATAGATGGGTTTCTCTGCAACATCACAGCTGAAGACCTGGGGTGGGAGATTCATTTGCCAAAGCATATTATCATAAATTATCCGTAAATTAATCCAACTACAAATATGTATTACAAACACAGATGAAGTTCTCCATTCTACATAATAACGTAAGGAAATTGGAGTTGAAGGAAAGTGCATCACCCGTTTTTTGCTTTTCATTGTTGGAGTAAAGCGAAGGTCCGTGTTCAGTGGTGTAGGAGGAAACACACCGCAAAATTTCTGTATTATACTGTTCCAATCCCTCTTGCATTGACCCCAACCCCTGTGCAAATGCTCAGTATGTACTAAGTAAACCAAATTGGGCTGTAAATTATTATTATATATAATTAATTATCAGCTAAGGGTGAGTCATTAAGCAACCAGTGGGTGGGTACTTGGGTACTATGAAAGCCACTCTTAAATTAAAGTTATTATTATTATAATAATAATAATAATAATAATAATAATTATAATACTGATCATTATAATACTGATCCAATTTTGTGTTTCCAAATATCCCCGCTGTCCAAGTTAGTTAGCTAGTTAGCTGTTACCATAAAATGGATCCTAGCTTAGCCAAGCTTAGCCAGTGTCAAATCAGCACACATGCTAGCTTGACAGTTGCAAAGCTAAACATCTCTATCTTTGTAAGTATCTAAGCAAATTGACAGAAAAAAACACAGTCACAGCCAAAAAGATAATAAAACAAGATAGCTAATGGCAGTAATGTTGGCATTTTAAAGGGACAGGAAACTTGATCTGAAAAGTTGTTTTTTTTTAATATGATATTGCAGTTGGATGTGTTACTGATCCTACACCAAGGTGAAAATGTCTTTAAAAGTACATTTTTGTAGAGGTGATTTTCTACCAAAATCTGGCTGCTTG
>OOFE01036340.1:0-22751 GCA_900323365.1 Monocentris japonica | reverse complement strand
CCAAACAGTTCAATCTTGGTTTCATCAGACTAGAGAATCTTGTTTCTCACAGTCTGAGAGTCCTTTAGGTGCTTTTTTGCAAACTCCAAGCGGGCTTTCCTGTGTCTTTCACTGAGGAGAGGCTTCTGTCTGGCCACTCTGCCATAAAGCCCAGATCGGTGGAGTGTTGCAGTGATGGTTGTCCTTCTGGAAGTTTCTCCCATTTCCACACAGGATCTGTGGAGCTCAGCCAGAGTGACCATCGGATTCTTGGTCACCTCTCTTACCAAGGCCCTTCTCCCCTGATTGCACAGTTTGGCCAGGCGGCCAGCTCTAGGAAGGGTCCTGGTTGTTCCAAATTTCTTCCATTTAAGAATTATGGAGGCCACTGTGCTCTTGGGAACCTTCAATGCAGCAGAAATATTTTTGTAGCCTTCCCCAGATCTGTGCCTCGACACAATCCTGTCTCTGAGCTCTGCAGGCAGTTCCTTCGACCTTCGACGTTTGGTTTTTGCTCTGACATGCAATGTCAGCTGTGAGACCTTATATAGACAGGTGTGTGCCTTTCCAAATCATGTCCAATCAAATGAATTTACCACAGGTGGACTCCAATGTAGTTTCCAATGCATGCTCTGTATCTTAGAAGCATTGAATGATGAACTTCACGTGATATCGACACACACACACACACACACACACACACACATATATATATATACATATCTATCTATCTGTGTAATATATATGTTCTGCATTATGGTGCTCCCTGTTGATAGTCTGATGGAGATGGTGATTCCAGCTGTTTTTAGTTTAAGATCCCAAAAGGAAATTGGGAAGAATCATCAAAGTTTTTGAACTTTGACCTGCAATGCTGTGACCTCACACACATCCTGTCTCTGAATCGTCTGCATCTGTCTGGATACATTCTCTTTCTCTCTTTCCTCTTTCTACTTCACATCTCTCATATACTGTACGTTCTCTCACTCTCTCTTTCTCATTCACACACTCACACACACACACGCACACACACAGACTAACAAACTAACACTCAGGCCATACAGATATTTCTTGCTTCCTCTGCCTTCATTCTTAGGAAATGTGTAGTTTTGAGTCCACTCCTCTCTGTCTTTGTCTCTCCAGCCCTCCCCCTTTGTCTCTCTGTCTCTCTCTCTGTCTCATTTGCTCTCTCTCTCTCTCTCTCTCTCTCTCTCTCTCTCTCTCTCTCGCTCTCTCAGCGTTCCTGCCTGAGCAATAGAGCAAAGAAAACAAACCTGTTTGTCTGGCTGCAACCAGGAAACCCATCAAAGGGTGCAAAAAGGAGTGACAGAGTGGCATCAAGAAAGGTTAAGACAAAAGAAAGAGAAGCAGCAACATTTCAGACCATGATGGAGAATGTGTTTCTGCTGTGCTGTGAGTAGCCCTCTCAGCTATGCTGACTTTGTGATTATAGGGCTGGTGTGCTGGTGAGATGTATATATGAATTTTGGTTATGGTTTGGTTTTGGCTATATTGGGGCCAAGACTTTCCCTGGGTGTGAGAGCATGAAAGGGTGAGTGAGTAGGGGTGGAGAGAGTTGGGAGCGAAGGCAGTGGGATAGGAGTTGAAGTTGTTTAGAGAGAGGGTGAATGGTTGTGTCAGTGTTGAGTCCGGCCTTGCTCCGTTTTCAGATCACTCTTTCTCTTGACTGTTGATATTCTGGAAATCATAAAGAAAAGGACTTTCTGCAAATTGTTTTGAAGACCTGACAGTGGTGACCGTTTTGGGTGGAGGCGCTCAGCTATTGGTTCATTTTGGAAGATGCTGTAACTACACATGCTCTCCCTTCCTGGATTATGTAATGCTACTGGATTGTTGTTTGGATTACGGACTGATGCTGTCGAAGGAAGCTAGGATGTGCACTTTTCAACTCGAGCTGACAGCTCACAAAAATACTGGCAAGGACATCATATATCATCTTAAACATTCAAAAACGCTCTAGTCAGCTACGCCGATTTCAGCTGATATATTCACACACACACACGCACAAACACACACACGCCTAAAAACTGACCTCTCGTACTATTTAACTTACAGACAGAGAGGGTCAACAGTTATTTACTGTCACTGAACTCCCTCACACACATACAGACTGACTGACGTTTGAGGACATTTTCAGATCACGTCACACTCAAACAACACACAACACAACTAGGCCTCACAACCTAGAGAATTGGACAACTTTAAATGATGGCGACAGCTGGCTCAGGAGCCTCCAAGACCCCCACCAGAGGAGACCGGCGGCTGGTGGACAAGGCTCTCAAGAGACTTGACAAGCTCCACCAGCTGTGCATCCACCCTCGGCTGAGCCTGAGGAACAGCCCGCCGTACCTGCCAGAGCTGGTGTCTGAGACGGCCACGTTGCTCACCCAGGTCTGGGAGCCCTACCGAGGGTCCAGGGCGTCAGGTGATCAGGTGCCCCGCGGAGACGAGGCTGAGTACCTGAGGATTCATATCAGACACTTGCTGGATAAGACTGATAGAGCTGTGCTGCTGTTTAAAGAGGGCCGGGACAAGATGTTTGAGGAGACGTCCAACTACAGGTAAGAGGGCCCATGGCTGACATCTACATCCAGACACAAGAGCATGAGGCACGGGCGGGAAATCTCATTTTGGAAATAAATGGCGTTTCTAAGGCTATACACAGCAATCCATAGCTTTAGTTAATAAAATTTAAGGGTTTTATTCCAAAACTCCACCTTACAGATGATTCAGTCCTCAAAATTCAAACTATATTGTCTCATAACTTTATTGATAATCCATAATATGGTTTACTTTCATGAGCAATCATTTTGAATGAGTAGCTGTCATGGTGGCGCATGGGGTATATCTCATTTTGAAATAAAACTCTTCAATTAGTCCACTTTTTTAAAGACAGGCTGAAGTTGAGGTGGCCATTTTATTTCCAAGCCTTTCCCCACCATTTTCTTCTTCCAGCAGAAGAATTATTTTCTGTAGCCTGACCTTCCCTAAGACAAATAAACCAGCTGCAGGGTCAGGGAGAGGCCACACGTCCCACATATGTGAATCCAGTACCATGGGACTGGAATCACGCCTTATACTTAGCTCGTGTTCCTAAAAGATTTACTTCTTCTTCTTTGAGAACCCCAAATAGTTGTGTATATTTCCAATTATTAATAAAAGAAGCATCATCACAGAAGAGACATGACAGTAAAATAAATTGGCTACGACCCCCCCAGAACACTAACTTAAAAGAAAAGGGAGTACATTGAATCAGAGAGACATGAATGATTATTTGGAGTCTTTTTGACCTGGAAGACAGCCAGTTCACATCGACTGTACACAGATAAACTAAAATAACCCTTATACCCCAGTTACAGAACCTATAATAAACAAGTCAAATATATTTTAAAACATACAAGTATGTTTAGACTTTACAGTCATATATATATATATTTAGTGGGCGGTTAAATAGAGTGACTCTATATTTGCAGTTCGGGCCCAAGCGTTGCTCCTGTTGGGACTACTAATGGGCCAAACCTGATTTTTGTGATGCTAATGTGGTGAAACTGGGTGAAAGCAGTGACAACCTCACTATGTGACCAGCCATGGTGAGAGAAAGTGTGTGGGAGAGAACACACACACATCCTCATTCTGTGTGTCCACACAGCGGCAATTCTACAGGCCTCAGCTTCAGGAGGCGTCGGCTTAAAACTGGCAAACACTTCTTTTTGAGTTAGGGTCATCTGATACAAGTTGTCTCTGTGTTTGTGTGTGACTATTTGACTATTTTTCAACTGATGTACTAAATCACAGGATATATTACTAGGGTCCATCAGCAGAATGACCACACGATAATGAAATGCACTGGTGTTGTGTAGCGCATTCTCACGTCAAGGAAAGCATTTATACAGTACACTGCAATGTAATACTGCAGGACTGACAAGTCCAAACAATGTGGCTGCCCCGTCTTTCCCTTGTCAGCAAAGAATTTAAGTGTAATAAGCACAGCTAAATGATGTTAAATTTTCATGCTGACTGACAATGTATTTGATCCTGTATCATATTGTCTATCTATTGTCTATTGTCTATTATTATATTGATAGACATATTGTCTATCCATCATCCCATCCATCCAGCTCACACACACTCAGAGACTTTGTTGACAGATTCTTTCATATAAATATGCTACAAACATACACAGACACACACACACACACACACACACAGGCAATGTAATGGAGCATGAGGTGACTGATATGCCACAGTAATAAGTGGATGGAGGTTCACCACTGTGCTGGCCACTGGCAGGGGTATTAGCAGCATTATCTGTTAGAGAAAAATCAGAGAAAAATATAATTTCATTTTTTTCACAGTAAATCAGTTAAGGCAATCAAATATTTCAAGCTTTATGCTGAGCATTTTCTGGCTGCATTACGTGACAGAATCTAAAAATAGCATTGCATTGGTGTGTTTGATTTAGATAAAGTCCAAAGCAAAGTTGTTGAGCAAGAGTGTTCACGCTGTAGAGGCTGGCAAGGGGTGGCTTTTGGTGACTTACTGGCCAATGGAACATTTTGTGGTATTGGCAGCCAAGCAAGCACAAAAGAGCATCCTGTTTGTAGAAGCTAACTGGACTAGCATGTGTGTGTGTGTGTAAGAGCACACAATAGAATTTGTGGAAAGTATTACACCATTTAACTGAAACAACGTTGCATGTTATTAGATGTTTGGTTCCTGTTTTCATATCATACAAGGTTGTTTTAGAGTTTTACACCTGATGCTCTTATATCCTTATGTATAGCACTATTTATTGAGGAGGCCTCATGGTTTCTCCTTCCATTTTTCGGAGTGGGCAGGAAAGGGTATATAACAAATCAGAATATTTGAGAGATGTATTTTTCCCCCAAAAAAACTATAATATACTTTGAAGTTGGATGGAAAAAGCCACTTTTGATGTCCTTTTTTTAAAAGAGGTTGAATCAAAAATGTATATGTGACATACATACATATACTGTACATAACAAAGGTCACTCATTGTTTCTTGTTATGTTTGTCTGGCACTAGAAGGCCAAGTTGATGAAGAAAATATACCCTCTGTGCAGGGTGCAGGACTGCTAATATTAACAGTGATTGTTTATTTTTTATATTGCTATATTGTCTATTTTTATATATATTGTAGTATCTCCTAGTTTAGCACCCCTTTTCCTTTTTTACCTCTAGCATAGTGTTCAGAGCATGCCACCGCACATTTTGCTACACTTTTGTACTGCTATAACTGTGTACGTGACAAATAAACCTTTGAATTGAGTTGAATTGAATTGAACTGAATTGAATTGAATTGAAGTGAGGAGCATTGTCTTGCTCAATCAGTGGAGGGAGCTGATTCCATCTCTGTCCATGGTCCTTCTTGCATTGGATAGTTGATCAGTGCTCTGCAGATTAACTTGGTTGTCAAGTGTCTCTTGAACTTGATCATCCTGTACTTGTACTTATAGGGTTGCATAACCACTTCCTCTGTAGTACATTCACTTGTAGATATCATTGTCCTTCTCACCCCTTCCCCAATGTTGACTGTAAAATGCACTGATGTTCAAGTAACGCCCTTTGAGAGACAAGGCTCCACCAACAAGCTAGCCAACTTGAAACCAAACTCAACAGTTACAAGCCAGGTTGAAACACCATGTGTAGCCTCATTTCCAAGAAAAAGTGCCTTCATTGTTTAGGTCAATTACAGGCCACCATAGATCAAGGGGAGGATCAGTTCTATCAATGTTGTTGCAATTCCTACTGGTCACCATTTAATCAAACAAACTATGACACAGTAATATCCCTACATATTTGAACAAATTATTTCTGCACCTTGAAGTCTTTCAAAAAATATCCACCAAAACTGCTGAAAATGTAACGCCAACATGTTTATAGTTCAAAACAGCCCTCCAAACACATTCCATTTTTATTTTTTTTTATCGACGATTAAATTGTGTGTGCAAATTTTCTTCAATATTAACTGTACACATACAAGCAGGCACACACACACACTTGGCACACACATCAAATGCATCACAATATTTACAGTAAAGAATGTTGTTAGCACGTGGTGATTTTCAAAACATCTTTGACATTATAAGCCTCAATATTAGGAGTTGTATCAGATAAGGACTTCAGTTCACCTTAGTTCGTTTATATATTATGGCTTCCAAAGTGGTTTTACACATTTTTGGGTGAGAGCTTCTTTCGTCTTTATTTTCTGTTCATCTTCATGCGTATTCATTTATTTTTGCTTCACTTTTGAAACAGTATACATTTCATGTGATCTGCTTCCCAGGAGGAACTTGACCAAGCTGTCCCTGCTCTTCAGTCACATGCTCTGGGAGCTGAAGGCCATGTTTCCTGGGGGACAATTTCAAGGCGACACCTACAGGCTGACTAAGACGGAGGCTGAGGAGTTTTGGAGGCGTTCCTTTGGCAACAAGTGAGAGAGTGTGGAGTGCAACAAATAATACATATAATGCATAAATCTATTATTTGTTTTTGTTGTTCCATTGATGATGTTTCTATGTTTTATCACAAGCAAAACCAAAATCCAAATCCATCCACTACATGTTATAATGGTTTCTGTTTGTTTGTCTGCCAGGTGTATAGTGCAATGGATTCATTTTAAACAGCAGCTGCGACACGTCCATGCATTTGAGGAAGGGATGGAGTCGATGGCTCTGAAGTCAACTGTAAACCTCACCTGTAATGACCACATCTCAGTGTTTGAGTTTGACATCTTCACCAGACTGTTTCAGGTACATTCAATGTTTTACCTTAATTGTTGTGTGAATAGATGAGCACAAAATCACTTTCTGAATACTTTCTCCTCTCCTCTCTTAGCCCTGGAGGTCACTTATAAGGAACTGGAACCAGTTAGCAGTGACTCATCCAGGCTACATGGCCTTCCTCACATATGACCAGGTTAAAGCTCGCCTGGAACACTACCTTCACAAACCGGGGAGGTGAGGGCAAACACAGCGTCAAACTACATCCACTGAATTGGAACCAAAAACCATAGAACCAGTTAGAGCTAAAGACCAAAGCAAGAACATTCATGGGAGAATCAGTTAAACCCAAGATAACGACTATATAGGTTTGAAGTGAATTATTGCTGAACTGCCCATTTAATGTCAAAAGCAATGACATTTAGAAGTCACTCAAAAGACACCTTGCTAATCTCCTAATTCATAATCAATACCTTTATACTCAATATTCATTTTCGGTCATGACACTGCAAAGCAAGTGTGATTCACAAGGATCGCCTACCCAACAGCTGAAACAGTTTCTTTCCCTTCCAGCTATATCTTCCGTTTGAGCTGTACAAGGATGGGCCAGTGGGCTATTGGTCACGTAACCACTGAAGGCAGCATCGTCCAGACCATCCCCCAGAATACACCTCTCTACCAGGCACTCATTCAGGGCTTCAGGGAGGGCTGGTGAGGGCAAACACACACACACACACACATACACTTACCTCATCCATTTTCTCTGTCTCTCAGTCTTTCTCTCTTTTGTTGTGTGTTGTGTTCTTTACGCCTGCAGCTACCTGTACCCGGATGGCCGTGATTTCAATCCTGACATGACAAGCCTGTGTGAACCGACTGAGAGAGGCAGAGTTAAGGTCACAGAGGTAAGCACACAGCACATCACCTCTTGATGAATTTTGCAGTAGATTGCCAGCAGCATTCCATAGCCTCACCCAGACAAACCTTCGATGCTATCCTAGGATGTTATCATTATCTGTGTTGTCTGTCTCTCTCTCCCTCCCCGACAGGAGCAGTATGAGCTATACTGTGATATAGGCAGCACCTTCCAGCTGTGCAAGATCTGCACAGAGAGGGATAAGGACACTCGTATCCAGCCCTGCGGACATCTCCTGTGCCAACCCTGCCTCAACGGCTGGCAAGTATGTGTCCCCTTTCGCTTGTATGTGCTACAGTCCGAACCACATACAAATCGTAAACCATCTCAGGCGAATTGCCAACCACAAGAGGAACTAGTGTGGTGTGTTTAGTAGACCAAAACAGTCTGGTAGTTTATTTTAGCACTGATTAAACATCTGTCGAGCCAGTAATCCATCTAGCTAACCAGCTGTTTAGCCATTCAAAGTAGTCAACTGGTAGTCAGGCAACCCACAATCAAATCTGATACCCATTTGATCAGTCAGTTAGCCAGCCATTCAGCCAGGTGGCCTGCCGTCCATCCCCTCAGTCGTTTCAGTCTGATGACATTTGGCTGAGGACTTACGCACAAGTCAAACTCCCACAGAGAATTAGATATGCTTTGTAGACGTCAAGACACATCGCAATAGTTTTAATAGTCTAGACTTCTAGAGTCTAGAGACTAGGCTCACCGATGGTGCGAGCACGTTCCTACACTGCTAAACAAAGTCAAGATTGGTTTCATAAAGACCAGGATGCAGTCAAACACCTTCCATGGCCTCCGCGGTCACCAGATCTAAACACTTTAAATCTTTATAGGAAGTTCGGGAGCAAAGTAGATTTCCACCCTTCATCCCTTAGAGAACTGGAGGCTTTCCTTGTTGAAGAATGGTCCAATATCCCGCTACACACAGTTCAGGTCTTTCATAACAGCTTTCCAAGGAGGACTGAAGCTGTTCTGAAGGTGGAGAGTGGCCCTGCTCCTTATTAGGTACTTGATATTGATATAATGGTGTTTCGATTGTTTTGTCCACCACCTGCAACTGATCAGAAGTCAGACGGCCACACCTGCCCATACTGTCGCTGTGACATCAGAGGAACAGAGGCCATCTTCATCGAGCCCTACCTGCCCAGCAGCAGTCAGGAAGAGGAGGACGAGGACGATGAGGAGGACCACGAAGATATCGAGCTGGTGATGAAGAAAGTGGCTGCCCTGAGGAAGGTGTGTGTGTGTGTGTGTGTGTGTGTGTGTGCGTGAACATGTACATCTCTGTATGTGTGCATGCAATGTGGTTTTTCTCTGTCTCTGCCTCTACCTCTTTTTCAGTCAAGAAACCAAATAGCGCTTCATTAGAAACCTATTGAATCAGCAAGATGGAGCACCCGCAGCATTGTTCAAATTTAGGACACTACATTTGTAGCACGTTTCATCATCCCCTCCCCCTCCCCTCTCCTCCCTTCTCGTGTCTCCTGTCACTCTCAGTTGTACGCTCTAAAGCAGAAATGCAATGAAAAAAAACTCTCTGCAATTCCACCCTCTACTCCTCTCCCCCTTTCTCCCCTCTCTCTCACTCCAACAGCTCTCAAGTGAGGAGAACCAGGTTCCTGGCTCCAGCCTCAGCTCTCCACCCTTGCCCCCTAAATACATTGCGGCCCCACGTTATCCATCTCCCCACAGACAATCTCAGCCACCTGTGTCCAACATGCAGGCCAAACACTCCCACCCTCGCTCTGTAAGTTCCCACACCCACTCAAGCTCTGTGCAAATTGTTTCTGTACTACATCTAAATAACTTGATGATTGTGTTCATGTTAGGGAGTCCTCACAGACACTAATCTGTAGGGAATGTTACTTCATGATGGACTTGCATAGATCCAACACTCTCTGGTTTTCCCTATTCTGCAGGCTCACAGTGGTCATCATTCACTTAGAAGACACAGACAACAGACCAGCATTAACAGGTGAGACATGCTTTCATAGCAGAGCAGCAAAGAGGAGAAATTGTTGCTTTTGGCTACACTGAAACCATTTTCACCAAGTTGCAGTTACTTCTAGGCAGCCACTGAGCAGCATAAACGCCAATACAGTTATTAACACCTACATGAACTCAAAAAAGTGCTGGCTAGGTGTAAGAATGATTGGTGGGTTTCTTTATTGTTGTTGTTTATAGTGTGATTGCTGTTGTTTTGTTATTTAATTTCCCACTTGGGTTTGACTGGCAGCCTCTGTGACTTATGTCCTTTCCATTCAGATGCCAGTGGGAGGAGCCAGCCAGCAGTGAGGAAGAGAACTTTGGTGGGTTGAAGCCACCTCTGCCACACCCACTCTCCCTCAGGTGATTGACAGCTTTCTCCATTGAGACTCACACCATCAGACAATTATTTTCACATTAGTATTTGTGTTCTCAGCAATGATCAGTCCTGTGTTAGATATGGAAAATGGCCGCCTCCATAAGCTTAATCTGTAACTCACTTGCTCATGTTCAAAAGCTGTTTTATGGTAAGATATAAAATGTACTAATTCACTGTTGTTTCCATTTTGTGGTGTTCTGCCAGTGTGGATCGCCTCCCAGAAGCACATCGTCCTTCCTCCTCCCAGTCAGGTGAGAAGGTGTTATTATATGTGATATATTGAGCACTCATATAAACGTGTACCTTGTACTTGTGCATATACAGTGTTAAATTTAGACTGGAATGGGTTTATTCCAAAATGCTATTTATTTTTTTTAGGAGAAATATTGATATCTAAAATTCATGAGTCAATATTTCAGAACCACAGATGACTCTAGCCTCATGTCTTACATTGACTCATAACTTCAATAGTAACCCATGATGTGCTTTACTTTCATATCAGAAGTCATTTTAGGTATTATTTGTTTAAACGCTTGATATGTCATTTAGGAGTCAAACACTTCAGACACCGACGGAGTTTTCTCTCTTTTTCTTATCTCGTTTTTTTCTTTGCTGCAGATGGAACAGCATGGCTCGGACCCTCCACCTCAATCAAACATAAAAGGAGACAAAAAGAGAGGGAGGAAAGGAGAGCAGAACTCAGAAAAGACAAGCAAGAGACGGACAGAACCGTGTCACCCTGACAGAGAAAAACATAAATGTCAGCCCTTTAAAATGTAAAGACATTATAAACAAAGTGAGTAAGACCTTGGGGCTGAAAATGCCCTCATACCATTAGTGAACGGAAAAAGACTTCATGTATCACTGACGATTTTTATCAGTAGTTAAAGATGAGGTGAATTCCTGGGTGGATGGTACTGACAAAGAATTGCTCAGTGAGGCCACCCTCTGTTCAATAACCACTTGCTAATTGTGTTCCCAGTATCTCCACAGCAGGTCCAGGACTCATTGCTAAGCTTGTCTCACACACTGTGCTCTCTACAGTTAAAGCATTTACTCTGCCTGCACAAAATAATATAAATTAAAGTTCAGTGCAATTACGCGGTCAAATCAATGGGGTCGTCACAGTAAGCACACCTACTGTGAATATATGAAACGGTGGGAAATACTACCTCAGCATTTAACCCATACCCTAAATCACAGTGGGTGAAAACAAGGTCTTGTTCACTTGTCAGTTTTTATAACTTCCTTTAAACAGATGTGTCTTATGTGATACTGAAATGGTCAAACAAATAAAACATTTTTAAAAAAGTTGTAAGTAGTGGTTTTCTGTTTCCCATTCCGTGCAGCTTCATTATGGACATAAAATAGGTTGACATTGCTTGGTGTTATGAACACACAAATGAAATGGGTCAATGTCTAACTACTGGCTTTATTTTGAGTTGAGGATCCTGGTTAGTATGTGCTGTGTCTGGATGTATGAGGGAGATAAAGGTCAAGAAAAAGACAGAAAGAAGAAGAGTGTGAGTTTTAAAAGAAAGGGATGGGGAACAGTCAGAATAGGAAAGAGGAAGGGAAAGGAGGAGAATAAATGAGAGAAGTGAAGAGGGAAAACGGACAACTGTTTCAGGGGTTGGCTGCCAGGGTGTCTTCGATCCAGTAGAGGAACTCACACACTTTGACGTAGACACCAGGGTAGTTGGGTACGGCACAGCCCTGGCCCCACGACACCAGGCCATGGACCTCCCCGTAACACACTAGAGGACTGCCAGAGTCACCCTGTGAAAGACAGACAAGGTGGATGCGAGCATGTGAGATGTGAGATTTGAATGCGATTTCCAAACAGTTTCATTTACACGGAGGACATAGCATGCAGTGGTTAGTCCCTCCACACATACTGAGTTAATTTAGTCTTAGGGTTAGTGACTACAGGGCCCCAAGCTGAGGGAGGGCCCCTAAAATGTCTGAACTAACATGCCTTTTGCAGTCCTCAAGTTTGGGGGAGCTCCTGTGGATAGGGTCCGTAATTCATAGATGTTTCTGAGCAGAGAAAACTCACATTGCATGCGTCTCTGCCTCCATCCATGTATCCCGCACACACCATCCTGCGTGTGATCATGCCAGGGTAGGCATTCTCACAGTCCTTTTCGTCCACTACGGGCACATCCAGACATTGCAGGCGTGTGGGCAGGTTGACTGTAACAGGCAGAACACAGACAGAGATTAAAAGAAAAGAAAACAACATTTACACAGAAGGTAAGTCTATATGCAACGCATTTGTAGAGGTAATTGCACACTCTAGGTATCCCTGTGGACATCTGGTGTAATTAAGGTCAGTACTATCAACTCACCCTCGCCTCCCATGGCAGTGTTACCCCAGCCAGACACAGAACAGGGGGAGCCCCCATATGGGCATCCTGTGGGCAAGGGGATGGGTGCCACTGCCTTGGTCACCTCCACAGGGTGGAAGAGCTTGATCAGCATGATGTCGTAATCCAGAGTCTGGTAATCATAACTGCACACAGAGAGATAAGCTATTAGCTTAACAGCCAGTCAGTCCCATTAAATAAAGGGAGGGTTCACAATTTTTTTTTGCTCACTTAGGGTGCCAGATGATGGTTTCGGTCTTCATGAGCTGCTCGGTGCCCTCAAACACACGCAGGTCGTGTTCTCCCAGCACGATCTGCATGGCATAGGGACTGAGAGAGGAGGTGAAATATAGTAGAAAAATGCCAGTGAGAAATATGCTAGAAAAACATCCCCCACATATGGTTCTAGATTGCATAATGCTGGTCTTCCAAAAACAGACTTTTGTATTTTGTATTTTTATCTCACACAAACAAAGACAGATTGTAATTAATGCTACATGTGCACAAAAAAAAAATAAGGCAGCAAGTGGGGAAAAAGGACAAGTCACTTTTTAATCCATCTATCCATACTCACTTGTACCAACAGTGGGCGACAGAGAGCACCCACTGCTTGTTGATGAGCACACCACCACAGAAGTGGTAGCCATAGTTGAGAGAGGCCATGTAGGGACGAGAGTGAGGCTCACACTCCTGCCCTCCAATGATCCTTCCATCTTCACGGGGTACTGCCGCTGCCACCGAAAGAGAGAGACAGAAGAGAAAGAAAGTTATTGTCTTTGACCATAACAGACATTCTGTCATATTTTTTTCTAGACCTGACATTACACTACATGTTACCACATCTAATTGTGTGTGTGTGTGTGTGTGTGTGTGTGTGTGTGTGTGTGCGTGTGTGTCTCTGTGTCTTTACCGGCAGCTCCCACCATCAGTAGCAGAGCCAGTAGTGTCATGGTGTCTGGTGAGTGGTGACTGATCAGAAGACACCTGGACACACCTTGGCTCCTATTTATATCCGGCTGGCCTGCCATGCTCAGGCCCGTCCTCCCCTCCCCCTGTACATACACCCATCTCTGCCCTCACACTCTGTTCTTACCCCCTTACCCAGGTTGTTACCCCATACCTGCCCTCTTATCATGCCCCCATATTTGTCTATCTTCACCACCAGTATACCACACCTGGTATGGTTATGTCATCTATGTACCTCAATTACACGGACCAAGATCTCCACATCTTACACGTCTCTGACTGAAGTCATTGTCAGTTGTCAATCAATCCTACTTTGGGGTGCCATGCAAAAAGTTATATAATTTTCTGAATAAATATAACATAACATATATACTGAATTGTTGCCTGTTTCTGAGCCATTTTGTCATCAAATCTTAGATTTTTCAGTGCTGAGTTTGTTGCTATTCAACGCATTACTGTGCTCATGCCGCCACCATTTTTGTAAGAAAAAAAAGTGCCGTTGTAAGGCTGCGCCTTTGGATGCCCTTGAAAACAAGCCAAGAGAGGTGAGAAACATTTCATCTGTGGTCTTGGAACAAAAAAGTGAAAAACACGATAACATACCCCTCATTTCTGCAACAGGCAATGAACATCACATCAATATTAGTGCCCAATGTTCTTTGAGCTATAGTCAATTGAAATTAAGTGTTCTATTCTATTCTATTCTATTCTGTTCTATTCAGTTCGATTCGATTCAGTTCGATTCGGTTCATTTCGGTTTGTTTTCGGTTTGATTCTGTTCTATTCTAGTTTATTCTAGTCTACTCTAGTCTATACATTGTATACCAACATAGTATAACTGATCCAGTCTGCTAAAAAAGGGGTTAAATAGAGCCGACCTATTTAGTTGGGTGACAGGTGGCAGAAAACAAACCAAAAACATCTGTTGTCAATAACAGAATGACCAAAACACCAAAAAAAGCATTTTGAGTAGATAACATTAACCACATTTTGCTCACTTATTAACTGACATACGTGGCACATCAGGAGACAGGGGGTATTTTCAGGGCGGGGACTGGGGCAGGAGGAGTGGGCAGTGGGTTTGAATGTGGAACGGGGCAGAAGGGCTGGGGAGTACATGGAAGAGACAGAGACCTTGAGGTATAAATGCAATGAAAGACAGAGAGCTTGTGTCCAGTCTGGATGTAAGAGGGATTGAGTCAGCCACAGGATGATTGGCCTGATTGTACTCACACTCCTGGGTGCTGCAGGTAACACACGTGCAGTACACACAAGGGTTTGGGGTACTACACACACATACACGCACACACACACACACAGATTTCACTTTTGTCAGTAGTTATTCTGAGGCCAATTCCCAACCAGTTAATACTCATTAATCATGTCACTGATAAAGATTATGGGCTTTGTGTCACCTTTGTTTCATCTGAACATCTCTCTCTCCCTCTCCTCGCTTAGCGGCAGCCCCTGTGGATGACAGGATTGTGGGAGGCTACCAGTGTGAAGCTCACTCCCAGCCCTGGCAAGTGTCACTCAACATCGGCTACCACTTCTGTGGCGGCTCCCTCATTAACAACCAGTGGATCATCTCTGCCGCCCATTGCTGGCAAAAGTTAGTATTACATGCTGTGTGGAAGTTTCTGATTCTGTATGACTGAGAGGATTGGGATCAGTCTGTCCCAGTGCCAAATAAATACAAAAACATCAGCAGGCAGTTTTAATGCACCTGCCCCTTCTCTCTCCCTTCCTCAGCCCCTTTTCTCAGATTGCCGTCTTGGGTGACTACCACATCTGGGAGCATGAGGGCACAGAGCAGTACATGTCGGTGGACGCCATCTACTGGCATCAGAGTTACGACTACAAGACCCTGGACTACGACATGATGCTGATGAAGCTGGCCCACCCCGTCACTGTGAACAAATACGTGAAGCCCATCGCCCTGCCCAAGGCCTGCCCCAAGGCTGGAGACAAGTGTGTGGTGTCTGGATGGGGGAACATCTTAACTGATGAAGGTCATTTCTAACATATGCTAAACTATTTTTGGCAGAAGCTTGTAAATTACTTTCGCTTGTAATAAAATTATTCTAAATCAGTATTTTCATCCTTCTTCCCTCCTCTTTATCTTCTATCACTCGATCCAGTGTTCAACCCATTTTACCTGCAGTGTGCGGATGTCCCTATTCTGTCTCATAAGGACTGTGACAACTCCTACCCTGGCATGATCACTGACCGCATGGTGTGCGCTGGATACCTGGAGGGAGGCAAGGATGCCTGCCAGGTATTTCCACACGTATTAGCTACATAGTACAGTTGTAAAATGGTCCGAATTGTTTCTGAAAATATGACGAATGATGGGACAATGGATGGGATATGATGGGATCCACTTGAAATTATCACATTGAAACCATCTCATTTTTTGACTTCTTCTTGCAATTACTCTCCTTTACCACTACCTCGCCTCCTCTCCTCTCCTCTGTTCAGGGTGACTCTGGTGGTCCTCTGGTGTGTAATGGGGAGCTGCAGGGTGTTGTCTCATGGGGCCAGGGCTGCGCTCAACCTAACTTCCCAGGAGTTTACACCAAAGTCTGCTCTCTGCTTCCCTGGATCAACGAGACTCTCACCAGATACAGCTAGGCTCTGATCTGCCATCACAGAACAACATGAGGAAGCAAAAGCAAGAGAGAAAGACAGGTGGTGGGTAATGCTGGAGAGGGTAATGGAAGAGAAAGGGAAAGAGAGATGTGTGATGCTTTCCAACTGGGTACAATCAATAAAATGACAGTGTTGACACAAACATCATTGTTTTACTGTGTTTTATTTTTACTTCAGTGAAAATCTCATCAGTGACTTGAAACATAACATGTAGAAAGTCTTGATGTCATATTGGTCCTGCTTCAAACAATGGAAAAGCTGCAGTATATTCTAGTCAATAGCATCTACACTGACAGCATATGCAGTAGCCCATCATAAAATACAGTAATACATAGAGATGGTTCATAAAGATTGAGTCAGATCAACTTTCTCAGAAACATCAGGCTGCAAACTGCATCAGCTTGTTCGCAAATCCAGCAAACTGTATCACGTATGCATTGCCAAATTAGATTTCCTTTAATGACCACAATCACCTCACAATCACTTGGTGGAGTTTCACGAAAAGAAGATACAAGCCTTAAAAAAGATGCCTCAATATTTTTAACAGGGTGTAGCATTGCATTTTTAGTTGGTGCACATCAATAATGTTAATAATGTATTGCCGAGCCTTTGGAGAGAATAGAGCGTTTGAACGCAGCCAATGAACAAACCAAAAGCCTTTTTCTGGAGCAGAGCAAGGTGCCTGTTGTGCTCTACAGACATGTGGATAGACCCGCTTTATCATGGTTAAGAAAACTAAAAACACCTGTCAAACCAGTTTGGAGATTGTTAGAACACAGTGAACACAATGATGAGAAGCTGGTTAAGAAACCAAAAGCCCTGATCAAATTGTTATTTATTCTTTTTGCATTAAATAAAATCAAAGTCAGCTAAATTTTGCAGGACAGAAAGGGCACGCAACGCTCAATGTGTGGTTAAGATTTCCAAAAACATGTTAAATGTTCTTCCTTAATCAAATGCAACAGCTTCGCGTTCCAGAGAAATGAGGAATTGAAGATATTGGATGTGTTCCATTAGTGCTACCACTAAAACTGCTCCTTGCAATCATACATGTGAGAACACTGTGGATGAGTTTGAGGTGACTGTGGGTGTCACACAGAAGCCTCAATTGGTGCATTCAAAAGAAAGAAACAGGTAGGGCATCTCTCTTTTTGCAGTTTTTGTCTTTTTATCCTTCACTTAGTAATTACACCTACAAAATAAGTGGCCTAATTTCATTTTGCTGGACCAATTGTTTCCAATTCCAGCTATGTGTGTTACAAACATGTATGCGTGTATTACATTTATTTGCTGATGTGCAGGGGAGAAAATCTGATATCAACTTTGGAGGGGACCATTACATGAAATTTTCTTAAGAGCAATTCCTGAGGGGGACACCAAAAGTAGTGCTGTAACACATAGCCTACGTTGTAATGTGTTAAATGTATAGTGAGGAACCATAATTACTACTACTGGATAAATGATAGGTAGCCAGCTAACTCATAAGCGAAACCTTGTTAAAACACAAACGACGCCTCTTTCCACCCGTAGTAAGGTAGACAACGAGCTACAACCTAATTTTCATCAAAACGAGCCTCCGAGCTGGACAAATAACATTGGTCTCTATGTACAGCCGGCTGTGAGACGAGTGCACAGGGACCGTCTAAAAAGTGCAACACCGAAAAGAGATACTACAAAAATGTTCAATAACTTCACTCTTATACAGTGTAGTGTCCCCAAATTCACTTCACACATCAATGGTGTCCTGACGTTTATAGACAATACAACAACAATACAACAATAACACTTAGTTTGGAAAATGTCTTCGTTTTTAATGGTCTTAATGTTTTTTAAGATAAAGTGTAGTGGCACCAAATTCACATCAAACACCAGGAGACCCCTGATGGTCATACGAAACCACCTAGTTTTTAAAGATTTTTTGCTTAATTTTGCTTAATTTTAACCAGACTCTCTTTAGTATTGAAACCATGTAAGGTGTCCTATTTGCTTTCCACAAACCAGAACATTGGTTTAGGCTACTTTCATGAATTGACTCAAACACACAATCCATCTTATATTTACTAAACTGCTTCTTCTGAGAAGGACAAAAGTTTGGTTTAGGAGCCCTTCCCAGTGGTCAGTAGCTGGAACGTGGGGTTCACTCTGAACAGTATAGTCCCAAAATAAAGATAATTTTTACCAAGATTATACAAAAGCTTTTTTTTTTTTCCAAAATAAGTGTTGCAGTTTAACCAACAGGAGACCATTGATGTGTGAAGTGATTTTGGGGAGACTACACTGTATGAGAGTGAAGTTATTGAACATTTTTGCAGTATCTCTTTTCGGTGTTGCACTTTTTAGACGGTCCCTGCGCACTCGTCTCACAGCCGGCTGTACTATGTTTTTTACTATGTTTTTCTTTTAAATGTCTTTGTTATATTTGTTCTTCTTTTTAAATCTCTCACGTAAAGCACTTTGAATTACCTCCGTGTATGAAAGGTGTTATACAAACAGACTTGACTGGACTGGACTTGACTTAATTGTTCTTTGCACTTCAACCCAGTGCCCCCATCAGCCTTGTCTCAGAGTCAAGTCAGTAAAGAAGGAAACAAAATCTGTCGAAACCTTGCGGTCATGAAGTAATGAACTGAACAAAATTGTCCCTACTACTCTATAACAACTATTATCCTATAGGTCTACTGAGAAGAAAATTCTCACTGGATGAATTACATTTTGATGATCAGTTATGATAAATACTGAACTTTTAAGATGAAGGACAAACTTATCATGTAACGTTGTTCTGTGTGTTTTACCACCATTTTGTCTTAACAGGATCACCATGTCTGAGCCTCTCTATGAGGCCGCTGAAAGCATCAGTGGGGCAGTCCATCAGAGACATATCTATGAAGCACCTGAATTTGTGAATGAAATTGAGAACTACGTGAAGTTGAAACCAGATGAGTCAACAGCCAAGGGAAAGAAGCAACTAGACCAGATGGACAATGTGACACTGAACATTGCTGTTACTGGAGAGAGTGGGGTGGGAAAGTCTACCTTTGTTAATGCCCTAAGAGGTCTTGGAGATGGAGATGAGGAAGCAGCAGAGACTGGAGTGACTGAGACCACCATGAAAGCCCTTAAATACAATCACCCCACCATGCCCGGTGTTTATATCTGGGACCTGCCGGGAATTGGGACCTCCAAATTCAAAGCCAAAAAGTATCTGAAGGAGGTCCAGTTTGACACCTTTGACTTCTTCATCATCATGGGCTCTATCAGGTTCAAAGAGAATGACATCATGTTGGCAAAAGAGATCAAGAAAATGAATAAAGTGTTTTACTTTGTTCGATCAAAGATTGACCAAGACATCCAGGCTGAAGCTCGGAAGAAGAACTTCAACGAAGAGCAGGTTCTGTCAAAGATCAGATTCAACTGCAAAGAAAACCTTATTGTTGTTGGGAACCCCAAAGTCTTCCTCATCTCTACATTTGATCTAAGGAAGTATGACTTCCAGAAGCTGATTGATTCCTTGGAGGAAAACTTGTCAGACCACAAGTGGTCGGCTTTGATTTATTCTCTGCCTGTATGCTCTGTGGGCATGATTGAGAAGAAAAGAAAGGAGCTTTACAAAACTGCTGCTGCTGCTGCTACAGCTGCGGCAACCACAGCAGGCGTCCCTATTCCAGGCTTTTCAGTGGGTTGTGAGATTGGTATCATGCAAAAGTACCTACAGACAGCCCATGAGTCTTTTGGGATTGATGACAAATCCATTCAAAGACTGGCAGAGCGGGTTAATAAACCAGAAGGTGAGCTGAAATCAGTGATGAAATCTCGCTTTGCTGGAGGAGTCAACACGATAGTGGTGACCGATATGCTTCACACAGCAGGCATGGTGGCAGCAAAGACTATTGAGGTTCTATTGGTTGGCGCACCTGCCTTTGCAATGGGGATAGCATTTGGCACTACTCTGCATCTTCTGCGACAGGGAATAAAGGAAATGTCCGAGGATGCCAAGGCAGTGCTTGTTGCAGCAGGTCTGTGAAGTAATTCTAGTTGCCTGTCAATCTACTGTACATTAAGATAGGATCACAAAACATGGCACATAATTAGGACTCACAATGTAGAAAGAAATGCTTTGAGTGACAGATGACAATGCAAAACACTGAAATGCCTTCAATGTAATGTAAATAAAATCTACTAGCAGACACGCAATGACTGTCACACTCACTTTATCAGCATGCCTTTCTATCTTTTTAGCTTTCCTATGAGAAAAAGCATTTGCAAAGAAAATTTTGAGCGTTTTTTTGTCTTAATCTTACTTTGGTTCTGTCTGTCTTTTAAAAATAAACAATGCAAAACCTGCTTGATGTCTGGACTATCTTATAAGTCAGTAAAATTGTTATGTAAAACTTGAGGTTTCGAAGTTTCATTAGAAGTAAAGATAAGAAAATAAATTTCTATAGTATAGTATATATTTGTATAGTATTTTTCAGAACTGAGTAAGTGCTTTACTTACAGTAAAATAATATTGATTAAATATTGTGTTTTCAGCCAAAAAAAACTGTGGTTTGGTCACATTTATATGAGGAACTTTGCACGACCAGCATGCATGTTGGTCACAGTTGTGTGCTTCTCATTCAGCGCTTATCTTTACCTGGAGATGGATACAAATATAGAAATGTTCCTAAAATAAAACACATGAAAGTGTATATGGCATAGTGCATGTCCTGAAGAAATGTAATTGAAAAACACAAAAACTTTGAACCATGACATTTCCTCAAAATATAATTGGTCTATTAAATAATTGATTATTGATATACATTTCAGGCTTCAAGTTATTAACGTCCAATAAGACATTTGCAAATTATGAAATGATCCAATTGAAGCTTCAAGCTTTTATTCATACATTTGATTCAGACATCATTTTTTCAAGTGATTTAAAAACAACAAACAATAAAAGACCTAATAAAAAACAATAAAACAGGAGTACATACATACAGGAGTACGTAAAAATGTGTTTTTTGAAGATGTCACTAATTTTGCAGCTCAGGATCTGAGCTGCAGCTCAGTGGCAGATCTAGCCAAGTAACAGGCAACCAGATAATATGATCCTGTGATGTACGTGAAATGCTACATAAGGATATAACAGGAAATGACAGCTCTCTATCATTATGTACAGGAAAGGAAGGTTATATGTTTTATAAATAGACTTTAGTCTATTTTAGCAGCCAATAATAAAGCCTTATTTTTCATGATACTTCAAGACAGATAACAGCATTAGGTGGTCCAGATGCTGACTGTGTATTATATGGTTAGCTGTGCTATGCATCCTGTGCTGTGCAGAAATTAGTCACACAGTACACAAAATAAGCTTTTTCATATATATAACAACCACATTTTCTGAACCATTCTTTATAAGTATTTTATATAAAAACAGACTCAAATGATGTGCTTCAAATATTTTATTTGTCATAGTTTTGTCCAGTACAAAAGATGGAATATAAAGAGCAAATGATGCTGAGCTGCTTGACTGAACTGGATGTCAAATGGGATCACCTTAGTAGCTGGCCATGGTGCGCTCCAGCCACTCGTTGAACAGGCAGACCTGGAAAGGAATATTGCAAGAGTTAGTAGAGCTAACCAGTGGAATATGATCTCAATTCAGACAGTCTGAGGTAAGTTAAACTGGACACAGTGCGATTAAATATGACAGATACCCTGGCGTAGACTCCAGGGTGGTCCTTCTCGGCACATCCGTAGCCCCAGGACACAACACCCTGCAGCTCACCGTTGCACACAACAGGGCCACCAGAGTCACCCTGAGAGTAGGGGAGAAGTGTGGAATGGGACAAAAATTAGATATTTCAGTAAAACTCAACATGGCAATATTTCCCATTAACACCATAGTGGGTAGTTCATAAATGCCGTATTCCTGAAATAACATGGAATTACAAACCTGGCAAGAGTCCTTTCCTCCCTCCAGGTATCCAGCGCAGAACATGGCGTTGGTGATCATGCCAGGGTAGGAGTTGTCACAGTCCTCCTCAGACAGGATGGGGATATTCAGGCACTGCAGCTTGTTCCTGTCAGCAGCTGGGGAACAGAGACAGAATGAGGGGATATTGATTACTATCGTAGTTATACTGCAGTGAATATTCTACATCATCAAATCCCAGTGTTGGTGTCACTACTCACTGGAGCTCATGGTGTTGCCCCAGCCAGAGACTGTGCACATGGTGCCAGCGGGGGCACAGCTGGTGGGCAGAGCCACAGGCTGCACGTACTGACTGAGCCTGGCGGGCTTGCTCAGCTTGATCAACATGATGTCATTGTTGATGTTGTAGGAGCTGTAGTTGGGGTGGCGGATGACACGGGAGGAGGCAATGAACTGCTCATGGCCCTCGGTGACCCTGATGTTGTGCTCACCCATACGCACCTCCACGCGGCTGAAGAAGAGAGAGAGGGGATGAATGCAAAGGCAGGGGGATGTTTTCCAGTGTCACCATTTAAATCATTTAGACATTTTGCTAGATTACTCACTGAATCTTTTCTGTGTAACCTATTTACAGCTTCCTTTTTTATTGTCATCATGTGAAAAAATTGGACCCAAAATCCAGTACTTACGACTTGTAGCAGTGGGCAGCAGACACAACCCAGTTCTCGTTGACCAGGGAGCCACCACAGAAGTGGTAGCCAGAGTTCAGAGACACCTGGTGGGGCTGGGAGTAGGCCTTGCACTCATACCCTCCGACGATCTT
>OOFE01036339.1:3017-17920 GCA_900323365.1 Monocentris japonica | reverse complement strand
ACAAGCCTGTCAGCCAGGTGTAACCAGGAGCAGTGTGGCTGGAGTTGAACAATGACATAGTTGGGTCTCTGTTGCTGAGGATTGCACTGTGCGTGGAACTGGATTGTAGCTCGTCGTTCACTGACAGATAAGGACAGATCAGGCCCTGTGGACTCCGGCCACCATACTGACATAGTGGAATTTCCCCTCTCTTCCCTGCCTGGAGCAGGGGGCAGATGGTCGCTCTGTGAGTCTGAGCAGAACTCAGGAAAGAGAGAGAAAGAAAGGGTGGGAGGGTCGGCGAGGGAGAGGAAGAGAACCGAGGAGTGGACAGAAGGGGAGACATGCTTCGCTACGGCACGGTGGGGACAGTCACCACCACCACAACAGAAGACTCTCCAGAGCCTTCCAGTGAGGTAAGACGTCTCAGGGAACAGGGCAGAGCAACTCTCTCTCTCTCTCACACACACTAACACAAACTTATTTCTCCACCTCACTCTCCTCTGTACTGCTGATGATTATAAATAAGCTTCTGTTTCACCTACCATGGCCATCTTGTCATGTCTTTCAGTCAGATTGCAGTTCAGTGTTTTCTTTCCCTTCCGTTTGCTCCGTTACTTTCAAATCTGTGGACTTGTGCCTCGTCTGCATGCTTTAAGATAAGCATGTCCATATCCCAGCCAATCATTCTCTTTTCACAGATGTGAACTTCATGTTTGACATAGGATGTGTTTACTTGCAAGACCATGTAATGAGAGCTGAGTACGCAGGAGGCAGGGGCTGCCATGTTTATTTGAACAGCTCTCTATGATGATTTGTACAAAACTGACCATTACAGTTCTTCCCACAGCCACTCTGAAGTATATAAAAACTGAGTATGGTTAGATTAATTGTATTAATCTAACTGCACTTAGAAAAGAGAAGCTGTTTTGGCAATATGCCTTAAAAATAAGACCATTCAAAATATTGCATTGTAGAAATTCTTGCCTGGTGGCAACTTGGTTTTGGAACTATTACTAGTACTACTACTCCTATGGAGCAAAGCACCTATTATATAGGATGGATGCATCCTTGCTGCAGTTTCAGGGCATTTACATAAACTTTGTTTGCAATTTTGTTGTCATTGTCTATAAATAGACCTGTGGGAACGGAGATCTATATATAATAAAGAACCTACCTACCTACCTACCTATCTGAACCTTTCACTGCTTGAGTGTTAGTGAGTTTCAGTGCAAACTCTTTAAACTTTTCTGATGATAATATAATGCAAAGCTATTTTGTTTGGGGAAAAAATAAATGTGTCTTGTGTCTGTTCTTTTTTTTCTTAGAGGAGAATCAGACATCTCAGACTAACTCTACGTGCTGGAGAGGATGAAACAAAGGAGCCAAAAAATACAAACTCAGACACAGTAAGTCTTGTATCTTCCTCATTGAAATTCTACAATTAAGCATTGTGATGTACCCTGGCCCTTAAGTCTTGACTGACTGCCCCACTAGGTTAAGGTTTAATGAAAAAACTTTGGTCAACAAACCAACTTAAGTGTGTCTCTTATGTAGAACCACAAACCACAAACCCAGACTCTCAGAAATGGCATCAAGAGTGATGTGGGATAATCATTTTGGTCCAGCACTGATAATACAACATTAATAGTCTATACAATGCAGATAGGTAAACAGAGAAATGGTGGAACCACTGAGATTTATGTCTATTTTGTCATCTGGACCAGTTACGCAATCATAGCAATGGAGGGTGTGTCCATGTAAAAATGCATACGCAGCTGTTTCGAATGTGCTTCAAAGCTCCACTCCAACTTTGTATTGTAATCTACATCCACATGCAAGAGAAAGCATTCAAATACCTTTTTTGAACAGACATCACGTTTGATATCGTCTCTCTTTGCCCTGAAAGCAGGCAACCTTTTCTCATTTCACCTAGGCATGACATGTGGTAGCTTTATTTTTTTTTTATTGTGTTGAAATAATCTAGGACAAACATTAGCAACTAAACAAACAACAAAGCCAGCTCACCACAACTTATTTTGCTCTCTCAAGACGGTAGTTATGCACAGTACATTACCCTAACCTAGTTACTAGTTGTGACTGTGCAAGTTATAATTGACGGTGTACGCTGCAGGCTACATTGGTATTTGCTATAGGAGGTTCTGCCCCTGGCTTTATTTGTGTTAGGGATCTGTGGTCTAGTGGGTGACGTAAGTGTTTGGCGGACTGTGTGAGAACTATGTGATACTTGCTGATGAGTTTTTGGCTATGATGTATGTTCTATGTACCTTGGCCTGGAGTGTGGCGGTGTACAGCATCCATCTATTTACAACACTTTACTTCACAGTTCAACTGATAGCAAGCTGTGTATTCTTTGAATATTCTTCCCTTTGGGAGGGTCTGACTATTGGAGCTGGTGACAGAGGACAGTCTGGTCAAGAGTTAACATACAGTGGAGGGCAACACAGATGCGCTTACTGATGACATACCACCTCAATGTGTTTCATGAGGACACCAGTCTGTGCCCCAACCAGCTGTGCAAGACATTCCTTCCTTGTAGTGGCCAGTATATTTTGCACATGACATTAATTATTATGGCCCATCAACGTCAGAGGCCATGATTGCCATGACAAGGGTGGGAGCATGTAGGAGGAAAAGTAGAGTATGATGAATAGAAAACCCACTGTAAATACTACTTTAAAAAAATCACCTCCCCAAAGTTCTCTTTATCTACTGACTATACATGCAGCACTGTACAGGTGACATTTGCTGCTGTAACTAATGTAATTCTGTTGTAGCAACACAGTAAAACAGACTGAACAGACCAACTCGACTGAACAGCTTTTTTGGCCTTTATTTATACAGGCATGCCCTTTTTCAGCCAATGTGCTAAACACATTTCTGTGGGAGCTGGTCCTATATTATACACACATTGTTGTTGGTTTGTGAGTTTGTGATGAAAGAGGATGGAAAGAAACAATAACAAGTCAAGACAAGGTAGTAGAAAGGAAATGACCACAACTTCCTATGCCTATGATATATTATGTTTCAGTAGGAACTGTCGCAAATGTGGTTAACCACCATAAAATTTAAAAGGGTGTTTCTTGCAACCTGATACATTGTGGGGGAGACAACCTTGCCAGTGTCATGGCCTGGGTGAGATGTAATGCATCTGCACCATAAGAAATACAGGCAACTAACACACAGAGTTTCTACAAATACAGAAGTTTGCATGCCTACAGCATTGGATTTCATTCCCACAATGGGTGAAGTCAAGAGAATGTCTCTTCAAAGTCAGTGTGATTCAGTCCCACGGGTTACATGAGAGGATCTTTGTTTTGTGACTTGAAATTCAACATGTGTGTGTGTGTGTGTGTATGTGTGTGTGTGTCCTACAGCAGTGGTTCTCAATCCTGGTCCTAGCTAGTTAATTGCATTCACCTGTTGTCCCAGGTCTAAATCAGTCCCTTTTTAGATGGCTGGATTGAAAACCAGCAGGACTCTGGGCCCTGAGGACCAGGATTGAAAACCACTGTAAAGAGAGGAAATAAGGATCTAAACCCAAAGATTAACAGTCAAGTCCTTCACATTACAGTTGTATGATAAAGCCAGGTCAGACTATGTGGTAAAGTTGTAAATGACAAGGTCATTTTTTTGACACTGCACTGACAGATAATTATTTGTACAAAGTATTTTTTCTGTTTTTACATGTTTTACATTTGACACATAATTCAAATAGTCAGTGACCTCTCTGAGAAGGGTAAAGATCTGCACACTTTGTATTTTCAATTATAAAACCAGGGAAACCTTGTCTACCAGCATGTTCAATGGCTCAATATAGGTGATATAAAATTCAAAGTTCAACAGACAGCACATACAGCATTGTTATACTGAGCTCTCAGAGCAGTAGGTCTACAGTGTTGTTAAAACATAATGATGGCCATTCTTCCCACTCATCTGTTGGAATTCACATCCGCTATTAGGAGGCCCTCGTCGTTTCTCAACAGCATGTCCTCTGTAGATTAAGTGGTGGAGAAATGTGTAGCTCTGATCTGTCCATGAGGCAACACTGGAGTCATTGTTCTAGTTTGTCCTCATTCTTATCTCTGCTGGATGGGGGACTGACGCCTCTTTCACTACACAATAGGTCTTGGCGGAGGTTCACTGAGCTAATGTTTATTTACAGGAGAAGCTGCATTTTCTTCTAAAAAAAGAACTTTTAGATGTCAGATATGATCGATCGATCTATCTATCTATCTATCTATCTATCTATCTATCTATCTATCTATCTATCTATCTATCTATTTGATGTTGAAAGAGCATCTCCTATGCAGGCACATTTATTTTCCACTATCTAAGGGTAAAATAATGAGAGACTAGTGTAAATTGTTGCCACGTAAACTTTGCTAATGATGAGTTTCTAAAGATGAGGAAAAGAAGACCAGATATTAACATCAACATTTTTAACTCACACATTATAATCCACAAAAACAATTTTGAATATTTGTTCTTCTCTACAGGATGAGAAAGACAAGGTTGTCAATGGGTCATGGAAGAAGAAAAATGGGCTGATCCTGAGAGAAAGGCCAGCTGGCAGGGAGTCACCTGAGCAGGTAGACAGCCACATCCACCACATGAATGATAGCTATGACACTTAAGAGGCATACTGGCAATGCTTCAGCAGGTGTTGCAGCATTATTTCTGAATTTATGGTAAACCACGTCGTCTGTGCATGCATCCACTTTCAGGCTATCATTAATAATATAGTCATTTTTTAAAGCACTGGATATTCAACATAAACAGGTGCTTGTAGTTGAATATAACAAGCTCTGTGTATCAAGAAAGGGATCAGCAAATGTTTTTCTCTGAGTTGTTTGGCAATGTAGAACATGGATGAGAAGATTTGTAGGATGAGAGATATCAAATATCCGGAATTCATTGCTGTTTCCTACTTTCTAGACAAAATATTTGCCTCTTGTGGTACAGTACTGAAACATTTCTAGAAATTGATGCTGTAAGCTGCAGAATTGTACGTTATCTGTGCCCATCAATTTTATTGTTATGCATTGTTTGAAGCGCTACACTACTCCTGTGCTGGTGTGCTTCTGTGTTCATTGGGTACAATAGGCAGAAATTGGCAGCAGCTCATGTACTAGGTTGCAGAAACATGACACCCTCACTGCACCCTGCAGTCGCTGGGTCCCAACCTCCCGTTTCGAGTGCTCAGCAGCAGTGCTGGAAATACCTGAGCAAATAGACATATGCAAGCAGGTGCACGAGTGCACACACTCACACACATATGCTACTCACACCTACAAGTGCATATACACACACACACACGCAAACACACACACACGCAAACACACACACACAAATACACAGACACATTGACAGACTTGTGGCTACAGAAACCTGACCGGGGTGATCCTGTCTCCCTCAGCACCTCGGAGCCGTAACCAATGGGGTGCAAGAGACCTCGCTGCAGCACCATGGGCCCAAGGTGTATGGTGTAGTGCAGAGGACTGACCCGGACAGACAGCAGGAAGTGATGGCACGCGAGTGGTCGGTCAATCACCTTCAGGATGAGATGAGATACATCAGGGAGGTAAGTGGAGACTGACAGGACAAGATTGAAGCTGGTTGTGTTAAGGACAGAAGATAAACAAGCAGCGAGGCCTTCAGTCCAGCACACCTGACAGTTGTACTCAGTGTCCTAGCTCCATCTCACCTACGCAGACTCACATGCATGGATTTGCTCTGCTCTGTGGATGGATAGACAGTTAATCATCTGTATGTTCTCTGTGTTGCAAAGGTGAGAGATTCTCTGGAGAAGGTCAGAGAGCGGATGTACGGACAGTTTGGAGGAATGCAGCAATCAATGCATAAGCTTTCACAAGAAATCAGGGTAATGAAATATGCAATACCATGTGACTGGATGCTAGTTGCTCCGAACTCCTTCATCAACCTCCTAAAACCGTGAACAGATATGAAAATGCAATGTCCAATGTGTTTCTGCAGACTGCCAATTCACAGCAGCGGAGTCTGGAGGCTGAAGTGAGGATTCGAACTGCGGCCATGGAGAGCTTCGATCAGATGAACAGCTCTCTTATATCTGCTAACATCGGCCTGCAGGTAGCAAATCAGTGTCACTGAACTTAGAAAGACTGTTTCATGACAGATGCATGCCATTGTTGTCTTGGTGGGTTTGATGAATAAAAGTAGTTTTCCTTTGCAGAAATCCCTTCTGGAGAACTGTCAGAACCGAGTGGACACGAGGGATGAGGTGAAGAGTTTGCGCAGCACCTGTGAGAAAACAGAGGAGAAACTGAGGGAAAAGGAGAGGCAGCTGGCTGCTGCACAGGCTGAAAACCAAACTTTGAAACTACAGGTAATCCTGTACATGAACATAAACATTTGTACACACATACGGTTCAAGACAATACTGTGGAAAGTACCTACTGTTAACGTGAGTAAACCTGATAGTGTGTTTCTAATACAGTTCAACCAGTTCGCAAGTCGGTGCTAAAATGGCCTATTGCATAACAGTCTTATAACAGGGGGAGGTTGTGATGCACCCAACAGAGAATTTATGATTCACACTGTGATTGCATAACACAGATATTGAACAAACAGAAATAGGAGAAAGCCTTACGTCGCTCCTCATGTAGCTCTGATTATTGAGCTGGGTTGTAGGCACCATACATTGCTCTGGGGTTTAACATATTGCCATTTTGAAATGTGCATGGCTGGAGGCATGGCCAGAACGGCCCAGTCATCACTAGGGACACACAGTCTTGTTTCTATTTCATGACTTTGAACTATTAGCTTTTCACTGTGCATGATCAGGTTCCACATCTCTGTGGTTCCTCCCCTATCGGCTGTAGGTTAAAATTATAGGTTTCTCTTTGACTTTCTTTATTATTAGAATAGTCTCTGAAACTTCTGAACATCTCCACTTCTAGTCCAAGAAAAAACCTGTCACTCTCTAGGACTGAGGTTATTTTAAACAAAAGGGGCATATGAGGGATTATAGAATAAACTATGTTTCTATTTTATAGAGTTACGTATCAGATCATCTCTTTGCAATAAGGTATCCACTGCATCTGCTTCTCCTATTCTAGCGTCAATATGGAATAATCATTTTGAAATGCTTCATAATCCAGGTGGAGTCTTCACAGGAGGCCGGCAGCCAAGCGGTGCAGGAGATCACAGCAAGACTACAGAGAGAGTATGAGGAAAAGCTGTTGGAGGAGCAAAGGAAACACAGGGAGGAGATTGAAAACCTTCAGGTCTACATTCCTCAATCCATATCCATTGCACATCACATATCTATAAAATGCCAGTTGAAATAAAGACTTACATGTATAAACACATGATAGATATGTGATGATTACTTAAACTAGGTTGACAGAAAATGAAATATTTTAAATGACTTTCATTTTGAGACAAACAGATTCTAAAGATAATAACACAGTATGAGTCTTCCTCGAATGCAAAAAAAAAACTGTGTAACTGACAGCAATTCAGATAAATAGCTAAATTCTTGACTATTTTCAGAAACGATTCCATATCCTAACCAAAATGTATTTCCATTCATCCAGGCCCAACTCGATGAGTATATAAGGCGACTAGAGGAAGCAGAGAGGAATGCCAAGATTGCAGAGGCCAAGATTGCTCAGAGGGACCAGAGGATCAGTGAAGTGGAGCGTCTTCTGGACTGTATGGGACAAGTAAGGCAAAGGCAGGATTTTAAATTACAAGTTGACTGTTATGCAGTCAGTATGTTGTTAGCGTGGGAAAAAAATCTAGATACAACATTTCAGAAGAAAGCTATTGAAAAACTGTCATACAGCCTGTCTTTTGTGGAAGATAAAGTTATTTTCATTTTTATCCATAGGAAAAGAGTCACCTCCAAAAGAAACTGCAGGAGTGTGAACAACGTCTCCGCATGATGGAGCTCACAGACGAAACTGATGGCACTGTAGCTAGGAGGTACAAAATAAATATCCAGATAAACAAACAGAAGCAGTGGTTTGATTTCAGTGGAACTACAGTACATTTAATTCATACATAGGGCTTACTGGCTATTGGTCTTCCCTTAGGTCTAAACAGCTGGAAGAGGAAACATTGGATCTCCGTGAGAGAATCAAACACCTGAATGACATGGTATTCTGCCAGCAGAGGAAGGTCAAAGGAATGATAGAGGAGGTCAGGAGCATTCATTTATCCGTTTGAATACTGTGCAGTCACACACATTTAAGTCTCCTGTTCTCAGTCATGTCTTGACAATGGGTGGGGCTGAGATACAGACATACTGTTCCAGTCAGAGTAGAAGTAGTGGTAGGCTTAAAGTTTGTTTGCCATCTAGTGTATGGATGGATACATTGCATTGGGGAATGCACATTAAAACCTAATATGATCCTAAATCAACAATTTGACACCAATTTGATAAAACCTTACCAAATGGTGTGTGAACAAGATATTCAGATATATTTCAATTTCATACGAGCATTTCTCAAAGATCTAAACATTTGATTTGTATCAATTCTCAATAATGTATTCTTGAATAAGAACTAACAAAAAACTAAAAAATCATTTTTTGACAAATGATGAAAATGAAATGATGAAATGATGTTCTTGGTAGTGGACTCAGACTGTGGACCCAGGGTCTAGCAGGGCTATATTTGATGTAGTTATACTGAATGCAATTGCAATGTTAGTAAATAATAAACTAATAGGAAGACTTTGCAGCAAACGGTGTCAATAATCTGACAACCATTTTTACAAAAACTTAAACAATAGAAATGAACAATTTGTCTGAACAACTAGTTTTCTGTGCATAGAATATAACTTATTACATGTGGTTTTATCTTTCACAGCCTCTTTGGCTCATCTTCACTAAGGGTCCCATTAAGATCACAGTATTGATCTGAATAAACCGATCAGAGACAAAGTCAGACTGAAGAGACATAATTATCGTTTTATATTAAATGTTTTATTCTTGAACATGTGAAGGTTGGATCACTACGAGCTCAAGTTGCTCAGAAGGATGTATTCATCTCAGAGCTTCTGGACAGAATTGCGATAGTGGAGTGTGAGGTAAGGCAATACTTTACTTTGTGCCTTATGTGAATTATGGTGTGGCGTGGTAATTCATGGATATAGGTGACTTCATACACTTGGATATCCTGAACTTTCAGTCAATGTCTGTGTCACGGCTTTGTCATTTTACTGTACCTATCAATTCACCTTCAAACTTCAGTCTTTTGCATGTATCTGACCTGACACTGTTGTTTCCTGTTTTCCTTTTCCTAGAATAATGAATTAGAAGACAAGCTGAAGTATTTTATGTCTGTACAGAATAGGCCAAGAGAAGCAAAGGAGATAGGAGTAGGCTGTGATCTGCTCCCCAGGTAAAAAGACCTAAGTTACTGAAACCATATTTATTTCTTTTTCATTATGTGTGGCACCACCTTTTGAGGTTGCTTTTCATTCTGTTGTCTTTTTGTGAATCCACAGAAGTGAAGTACAAAGCTATGATGCTGAACCTATCGTTCAGTCTGAGCCAACTCACTACCAACCTATGCAACAATCATCCTACTTCAGGACAACCACAACCCAACCCAGGACATTCAAAACAAATCCTCCACCCAGCAGACTGGAGTGCAGTTTACTGAGGTACACTCCTGTTGAGTATAGCCGGTTTCTGCAATCCAACCCCTCATGGTCTAGTGGAACACCAACAAAGCCACAGCTATCTGAATCGGACTCAATTGGCCCAGTCCAGTCCAGCACAGACGGGTCTGTCACAGCACCAACCACAGACACAGGCTCAAGTCCAGAGGAATCTGCTCCATCCTCGTCCTCTTCACAAGCAAAATCAAGTCCATCTCAAATCTATACACCGTTCATGAAACTTATGGAGATAACAGCAAAGCTGAACATAGAGTAATCATGAAAACTCAATTCCTCTTTGGTCTTATTTTAACTGCTAACTGGGATTTTTAAAATCACCATATGTGTCACATATCTGATCTTTTTTCCTGTCTAGACACATATAGATCATATCTGTCACATATGGTGAATAAAGTGATTCCAGTTGGTAACGTAAACAAATCCTATGTAGGAAGTTTTTGGCCTACTTTAGCACATAATAATTCATGATAATACAATGTTGCATACTATAGGGTGTAAATAGTCTAATGCTCTGTAAACATATGCTGTAAATAATATACTGAAGGATTGCATTTGCTTTGTTTACAGTGAATGTAGTCTACTTGTGTGGCTCATGGAAATATGAGCATACTGTCCTGTATGAAGGTTTATGTGTGTATTTTCCTATCATTTTATATTTTCTCTGTATAAATTTAATGAAATATTATTTTGTTATTGTCACATTATGGACTAAATATTTATTCATATGCTTTGTGCCTTTGTGAACAACCTAATGTGTGATATCCCATATTGGTGGTGGGAATTAATCTGTTATTCTCTTTAAATTGGCAACTGGGCAATTTCTATGATAATGCTAAAAAACACAAAATAACTTTAAAAATATTGACTTTATAAAACTGCCATTCCTGAGCCACTTGCATAAGTATTGTCCAACTGTTGCCTGCACTGCCAGAACTATGTTCAAAGACAAAATAGCTTCATGATGTGCCTTTTCCTGAATGATACATATCATATTGTGACTATAATGACATGAGGCTAGTGTATATTTGGAAAATAAAGACTATATATGTACCTACATATCTTGATTGTTTCATTGCAGACCACAAATGCCACAAATTTAACCTTATAAATTTACTGTAACCTGAAGCCTGTGTATGTCAAAATGTATTGTTGCTATCACTGGATGGCACCATCTGAAAATGTCTTCTAGCCTTATGCATGGTCCTGTCTACACTAGAGAAAAATATGGCTTTTACAGCTGATGTGCAGTTCTTCCATTTCTGTTGTTTGAATTTCATGCTTTTCATTTCAAGCATGAGTACAGAACTCATAAGAAAAACTATATACCATGTATACAGTTTTAGTACATCTGTATATATTATATCTGTGTATATTTTACGCCATTGAAGTTATGTACAGCAGTGGTTTTCAATCCCAGTTCTCAGGACCCAGAGCCCTGCTGGTTTTCATTCTAGCTGTCTAATCAGGGACTATTTGACACCTGGGATGCAAGCTGAATGCTATGAACTACCATGCGGTAGGATAGAAAACCAGCAGTACTCTGGGTCCTGAGGAGTAGGACAGAAAAACACTGATGTACACTGACTCACCAAAGCAAATTCCTAGTAGGCTCTAGGTAAACATACCTTGCCATTAAACTAGTTTCTGTTACTGATCGCTGCACTGTAAAAACTCACAGTGCAATTTAGAGAAATCAACTCATCTTTAATCATTAACTCAATGTACATAGATGTTTGTCAGTTTCAATTGCTAGCTGTCAGCTTCAGAAATTATAATCACAAGTTAATGTCTTGTGACTTAAAATTAGGAGTTGAAAAAACATCTTACCAAGCATTCACTAAACTAAACATCAGAGTCAGTTGTGTACCTGTTGTCACATAGTGTAATAATTTTATTACACATGAACAACTGTCACTAAAAACCATCTCACTAGTGAAAGAGTAAATGACACTGGAATGCAGTTCTTAATCAGTGGATTCAACTAACTAACATTGTCAACATGACCAGGCATTAAAGTCTGAGTGAGTTTTACTATATTAGAACAACTAATGAAGTTTGACCCAGACTATTCTGTACTTTTTCAATCAACTTGCAATTCTTAGGCAGCAAGAAAATTTAAGTTGAAGTCCCTTAATATTTTTTTGCTGTGTAGCCCATCCGTCTAAATAAAGCAATATTTCTTGTTTTTATTCAAGTGGTTATAAACTGTACAGTGGATATAGAGAGAATGCGAGTGAAGCAAGAGATGGGGATGGATGCTGCCAGAGGATTTGTTGATATTGATAGTGTTGTAAGAGAAGGTGTGAGAATGTGGTAAGCTTTCCATCAGTTCAGGTCCAAAGATCTTAATGATCGTGTAGTGTAATAGATGTAATGAACGGGTAGAGACGGGGCTACAGATATAGCAGAACACAGGATTAGTATGATAGAACTTAAAATGCACAGGCAGTATATAATAAAATACACTAAAATCAGGTGGCGGTACAATAAGGTACACTATCCTGTCCTGTACATTAGATGGCGGTAAAATAAGCTACACTATCCTGTCCTGTACATTAGGTGGCGGTACAATAAGCTACACTATCCTGTCCTGTACATTAGGTGGCGGTAGAGCTACACCTTACATTTTCATTTCCGCAAAAGAAGAAGAACTGTACTTTTTTTTTTTTTTTTTTTTTTTTTTTAAACTGTTGTTGGCTAGTAAACGTGTTACTTCTGAAGGTTTGTTAAGCGCTCTAATTCAAAAGAGTCAACTAACTGACTATATTTAGGAGTCAGTTAGCTCACAACCAGATTTTTCATGTTGAATACTACATCGTAACATGTTTCCACCTGTTCTTTTTGAATGGTTATATCTGTGATTAGCTAACAGTTATGTCCTCCTCGTCGTGGACAGAGCGCCAGGGACAAGTGGGTGATCTGAGATGCAAGAGTAAAGAAGAGCTTTGTGAAATACTTTCGCGTCAGGAAAAGATATTATCCAACAAGTAAGTTTATAAATGTCAACGTGTGGCACTTCCTGGTGTACCACAAGGAGCAGAATAACAGTACAGCCAAAATGGCTGTCGTATATTTTGATAATGTTGGGACGATAACAAGCACTGTTAGATGTGTGTATGAACAGAAAAGACTTACTGGTAACCATAGTAACCTAGGTGCACATAAAAAGTTTGGATAATTGTAATCAGATCGGTTTTAATGTGATTCAAGCAACACTATTGAAGCAACTCCTTGGGCACTGTCTCCCATCAGCGTTTTACTTTTGTATTACTGCCCTGATCACCATGTATAGTCCACATTTATTACCAGTGAGAAATCACTTATTTCTGTTGTCTTTCCTACCCCATACTGCTGGGGGGTTATTGCAAAACGAACCCCAGATTGGTTTGAACATGGTGGGGTTTTCTTGGCAATGCATTACACAATGGTTATCATTCTCAACTCTAATCTTCAGTTCCAGAAAAGTGTATTTGGGTGTTGTAGCCCCAAATTGGTCAATAGAAACTGACACTTCTCACTTATGGATAGACATGTTTTGATGGCACGCCATGTTACAAGTATGTTAGAATTGCTGGAAAATCATGTTAGGATGCTTGATGTATCTCATTCAAGAATAGAGAATAAAAAATTCTAAAAATCAAAATCAGACATCAATAATGCATGACTTTCCAAAGGCAACAATTCAATAATAGGTGTTGATGTTCCGTACAATTGGGGTTATTTTGACTCTATTTATTTTGACTCTTAATGTCTTGCACTTGCCACGTGACTAATATGTGAAGTGTGATGGCAATGTGCTCTCTGGTGGGAATAGGTCCTGTTCAAAGTAGGCCTGCAAAATAGTATATGATTGTACACCATGGTTTGAATGTTGGTTTAGACATCTGAAATGATTGAAGTTACAATATCTTGAGTGATTGCTTTGAATTTTTATGTAACGTGACATAACAAGATCATGTGTTATTTGCAGGCGGTTCTTGCATAGTCTTCCAGACAAAGGGAAAAATATATCAGACTTTGCAGAGAAAGTACGCCTTGCTATCGCACACCACCATGAAGAAGAGAGAAAACAAAGCATGCTGTCTTCTGCCAGGACAGAGTTACAGTCCAAGTACCAGTGGGCTTCCATTTTGCAACAACCTGCTATCCACAACACACCAGGAACCTCAAACCAAAGTAGACAAGGGGAGGATGCTGCAGTTGATGTGGTCGAGATGAAGGAGGCCTCACCTGTCTCAGCACATGTGCAGGAAAGCAACCCTTTCGACAACAAGCAAAAAGGCCATTTTGTCTCCACAGTGGCTGCTTGTGAAACCATGGAGACTGCTGCTGCTGGGGCCTCTCTCAACTCAGATGAGACAAAAGAGAGTGACCTTGTGGAGGCCTTGGAAAGGGTCAAACTATCAGAAACTGCTAGTACTGGTTTCAGTAGAGAGTCCAAAGACCCATTAAACAGCACTGCTACAGACAATTTCTTTCTTGGAAAGCAGCCACCTAAAAAACCTCACTACATAGCGGTCCTGGAAAAGGCAGAGAAGATTCCGGCCAGCAGGAAGCAAAAATTCAAACCAAATCAGTGAGTATGTTCTGTTTGCTAATGATTATTTGTGTGGACTAATTAGAACAAAAAAAAACATGATCAAAATAACGTAGATGTCATTCACTAACATGTTGTGTCATTGATGCTGTAATGGTTTGCTTTGATCACTGATCATTCAATTGATAGGATTTTTAGGAAATTACATCTTCTCAAGTAGAAACTTTGTTTCCAGGCTGACCCCCAGAAGTCACAACCCTCCATCAGGATCCTTGTCACCCAGCCAATCTCCTGAAGGTACATCACCACTCTCCACACAAGCCAGGAAGGAGCGGGACAGGAAGCACTTGGATGACATCACTGCAGCCAGACTCCCACCCCTACTTCATAACTCAGCCCAGCTTCTGTCACTGGACGAGTCATCTGCCCTCCTCAGGGAACAAACAAAGAAACAGCAGGTTAGTGTGGCCGTACGTAAGGGAAGGCCAGCAAGCACAGATAAAAGCTATGGAGGATGTAGACAATGGGAGCTGTGTGACATGATTGGCTTTCTCAGCTGTACAGGCCCAGCTTTCCACACCCTTATCTAATACATACATACACACACACACACACACACACACACACACACACACACACACACATTCACTTACTCCCTTCCTACTTCATGCAAGCTGCTTGCTGGAGCTTG
>OOFE01036336.1:0-18841 GCA_900323365.1 Monocentris japonica | reverse complement strand
CCCCCCCCCCCCCCTCTTCTTCTCATATCTCTCCTTCTCCTTGACAACCAAAACCCTCCCTCTGCCCATGGGAAGAAAAAAAAAATGGAAGGAGCATTCAAATGGCCAAATTAATGTTTCCACATGATAAGCAAGCTTAATATAAAGCTGACAATCATAGCACTCACCCTGCCAACTAGAATTGGATCGGGTCCAGAAAATTCCTCCAGCACAAACATTTGATTCCAAACCCATCCTCTCTTGGCTCGGCTCAGTAATCTTTGTCCTTCGCCAAGACCGCTCACCACTGCTGCGGACCCACCAGTTTGTATACTTTTGGACTGGCCTGTGACGGGAGTCATAGACGTATAGGAAACACAAGTAATCCACACCAGCAGCAAGGAAGTCCACAGATCCATGAGCATCTCCTCGGACTGTTTTGGCATCCTGACGTATCGGGTGTTTGTCTGTTTTTTTATTTGTTTTATTTTACAAGACTCCTCTCTCTCTCTTGCTCGCTCGCTCGCTCTTTGTCTGTCTTGTCCCGCTCTCTTCAGATCAACAGCTCCTTCTTAGATAACAAGAAAAGGTTACTTGTGTCCTCCTTGAGCGGCAGAGCTCGGGTTCATGGTGTGATAAAGGTCACTTGCATGGCTTGGCATGCCTCCATAGCTGTTGGTGAGGGGATGAGGAGCTCAGCGCAGCATCCATTTGGCGTTATTCCGAGGGGCAGACCTATAAGGGAGCAATCACAGTTTGTTAGTTGTTTTGTTTCTGTCTTGTGAGGAGTTATCCGGAGGTGGGGAAGCTAGGGGGAGGTGGAGATAAGAAAACAGCGTCAAACGTTTGAACAAATCAGATGAGACAGCCAGAACAAATGACCAATAGAGAGGAGCTCAGTCTCTTAATAAGCCAAACCATAAGATAAGAAGAAGATAACAAGCAACATGACAGATTTTTTTATTTTAGGATGAAAAGGCAGGATGTCACTTCCTTATGACAAGGGCTCCATCTGCAGCAGCCATGGCCCTGTATTCCAATCTCGTTTCGGTATTACACTGCTACAACTGCACAACAAATGGGTATGTCTGTACTGCAAGGCTATGCAGCCTACCACATCAGATTGCCTAGCTTTAATCTGTTGTTCCTGGGATTATCCTGGAAAGATTTTGAGCAATTACACGTTTCTCATGATTAATGTTTTCACATTACATTTTGGGGGTAAAATGTACCCACCCCTATAAAAGCTATGTTTTCCAGCAAATTACCTTTAGTGCATGTGTGCCATAATAATAATAATAATAATAATAATAATAATAATGTAAGCTTTAGGTAGAGTTACTGATTGCATGTAGGCTCTACAATGGTCAACAGTGCTGCAGCCCATAGCAGCCATCTAAGTATTTAATGGCACATTGTAACATTGAATCAACCTATGATATCACATCACACCTGCTGTGTTTCTGCCAAGGGGATTAACACATACACTTTAATTCCTCATCAAATACAAGGAAGGAGACGCTATTTATTATTATTATTATTTTTTTTTATTTTTTATTTTTTTTAGAAACGTTGTCCAACATAAAACTGGCCCTTACACCAGCTCAGTCGTTTCATTATAACACATACTGATGCGCGCTGGTCACAACAAATAACAGCAAAGTTACAGGGGGAAAGCAGTGGCACAGCGAGACACAACTGGCTTTGAGTTGCCCTCGGCTACAGCTGATGTTGGGTGGCCACGACACAGCACTGAACGGTTTACTTGTGTCAGCGGTAGTTTTGGTAACTTTTGCTTCCGCCATGCATTTAACATCTGCGCTCGTATGCAATACAGTCAGACACAATGGGTCCTGAAATGCAATATGCTGTGATCGATTCCACCTCAAACCAACCGCAACATCCCAAAACGTAGAATAAGACGAGTTCCCCGTTGTTACTGTAACACTCTCCAACTAGGCTGTAGACTGAAACATGCACGACCATGGTTGAATTTGCAAAAAGACGCGAGAGAGAAAAAAAGAGAGAGCGAGAGAGAGAATCTAAAGACACAAAACACAAGATTGTAGCCCGTGTACAAATCAAATTACAGGTAACCGAAATGACATCGTGTAGTGTGTTTCTACCGTGTTTGTGCGCTATCCAGTCATTAGGGTGCGTGACTAAGCAGGCGGTTTTCAGCACCACAGCGGGCGGACAGCTCCCCGAGACAAACCAGCCGCTCCAGGCAGACAAGACCGGGGGAGCTGTCCAGGAGCAGGGGCAAGTCATTTTAAGATAACCCGGTAAAATAAAATATTAAAAATAACCCCACAAAGTTTGAAGCTACTACTTGCCTGGTATGCCTTTGAAATAGATGCAATAGTCTGCAGCAGACACCCCGATTGGCCAATTTCGCTCTCTCTCTGAAGTTTTACCCTTCGAGGAGACACCGTTTCCCCTCTGGCCGTCTCAACCCATCAAACGTGCCACTGCGAGCGCGCGGACATACTAATTTATGGGGAAATAATCCTTACGCGGGCTGTCTATGTGCGACTTGAACCGCGGCAGAGGCCACTGAAATGTGAATAAAGCAGGTAGCCTAAGTTGCGGACCTGCTCTGTCGCTCACTGTCATCTTGGTCTCATCAATAAACCGAGAAAACGTATCCTGGCGATGGGGAAAAAGCTGTCATATGAGCCCGTATTCACTCCCCCCTTGCCCCCACCCTCACTGAAACAACCATGTAGTACCTGTTAGGTTAATATACCACGGTGGCGGGCTATACTTACTCCTGAATCTTGCATCCTTTTCCGTTGCTGCACCATTTCGCCTTTTTTTTCTTTTTTTTCAAAATAAGCCAAAAAAAAGTCCCACCACCTTTTCCGTCGAGGCGCTGAGAAAAAAACGAACAAAAACGCGGAGCTGCGAGAGAGTAGAAATCCCTTCCGCAGTTTCTCAACCCCGAAGTGGCGGTGTAGTTGGAGCTCCGACAGGCTTGCCCGCCGACTAGGAAAGTGAGGTGGAGATGGAGGGGAGACGTGCGGCGGCGAAGAGAGCCTCCCCCTGTACGGCGCTCATTGGGTTGATGAGGAGCCGGGTCAACAGGCGCACAAATCAACGCGCCCCGCTTTGCCAAGGCACGGGCGCACAAAGGTTATCGGTTTTAATTTGGGAGACTATACTTATAGATATTACATAGGTGCGTGAAGGGAAACTATATTTTTTTTTCATTTTTTTGAACTCCAGATGCAAACTCCCCTCTCTGACGCCTGAGCTGGCCGTTATTAGTGAAATGAAGTAGGCCAGGCTATCAGTGAAACGAAACCGAGCCTGCTCGTTTACACTGTCATCTGATAGGGTTAAGGGATGAATAGATGGACATACCGTGGCCCCTGTTGGCACAGTGGAAAGAGTGGAACTGCTCTAAGGAGTCGTTCGGGCTTATTGCGTTTCTAATGAGCTACTTCAGCACCTTATTCACCATCCTTTGGTTTGGTTTTATTTCTATTTTTGATGATACCATTAGTCATGATGTTCAAACTGTGTAGCCCACACTGTAGCTTATTTATAGACTATCTATGAAAATAAAGGGAAAAATAATAGTAAAAAATAATAATGAAACGTTTCACGAGTCATTATTGCGGACAGTTAGCCTAATGTTACTGAGGAAAAGGTCACGCTCATCATTGCCGGCAATGCACTGCTGAATGTGCGTGTGCGTGTGCGCGAGTGTGTGACAGAGACAGAGAGAGAGAGCGAGAGCGAGAGAGACAGTGAGCGATATGCATATAGTAGAAAGACAATGGGCATAGATGTGTGAGAGGGTGAGTGAATGCGCGTGTGTGCATATTCCTTTGTGTCTGCGTGAGAGCTGGAGGGTGCGCTACAGTATACAATAGAAAGAGAATTATAGTGTATGTGTGTGTGAGAGAGTGAATGTGCGTGCATAGTGTGTGTGCACAGCGTATGTGTATATGTGTGTGTGTGAGTCCTTGCTCTATGCATTGGCGTGGTGAGAGGGCCAGTGCTGTCCATGGCGAGAGCCCTCTAGTGTTTGTGTGGCCACAGGCAGCACCTTAGCAAAGACAATAAGAAGGCAGGCCTGGGGGGACTGGCCTTTATTAGTACAGCAGGAGAGGATGGTCAAGTTCAATATACTCTCTGGCTCACATGGCTGTTTTTCAATTGTGAGACGCTCCTTATGAAAAATCAATGCAGCCCACGGACTGTTAACCCTTGCCTCAGCTTCCTTATCCACCTATGATAATGTCACAGCCCAAAAGCATACATATATATATACACACACGTCCACTTAATTTTTAAGTAACTGTTGCTAAGTGGTGGTAGAGCAAGAGAGTTTGTCTCAGAGCATAACATGTTATTTCACCTCCCTGCTGGAAACAACAGTACTATTTCTACTTCTCCAGCTTTGTGTGTGGAGGCCTTTGACCCAAAGTGCCACAGATCCCAATTAGCAAAGACATCAAGTCGACCATTATTTATTTCTGTACCATTTAATTTTCCTCCCACTCATGCTTTGATGTTGCAGCTGCATTTCAGAGGGGAATTCTCCAATCATCTTTTTTAAAAGCTGCTGCTGCATTATACATTAGGCTATAAATGTCGAGCCATGCTACTCTTACTCAGTGGGAGTGGGGATTTCATTGAAGGATACTGTGATTTTAAGTTGGGGATAGTCCATACATGTAGACTGTATTAAATGTATGAAATGAACTGTCGAGGGGCCAGTGTGGATTTGAGGTTCACATGCTTTTACGTAGCAGGTAAAAGTGATCTAAAGTAAATCGTACTCAAATAAACAGTCAAACTGCACATGAGAGGCACAGAATCTCTGCAGAATCTGCCATTATTTTTCAAGTGCATCAGACCTCTTCAAAATCTCTCTCTCTCTCTGTCTCTCATACACACAAACTACTTAATCCATCACAGTAAAAATGACAACCTTCAGAGCATAAGCCCTAGTTCATATTTAATATAATATAAATATAATAAGAATATATGCCATTCAAGTTTTACAATGTGTTTAAAGTGTGTTGCCATGAATATTAACAGCATCCTAAAGCATGGGAAGAACCCCATTGACTTCAGGTGAATCTGAATGTAAATAATCAGTCGACAGCTCCTTCCTTGAGTGGAGTCTTGTGCAAATGGGAGGGTTCCAGCTTTAAATCAGTGATTAATTCCACTGACATGGCCCTTGCCGGTGATCAAAATATCAGATGGCTTTGAAAAAGGCAAAGTAAGTGAAGGGGAAATGGTCTTTAGAGCCCAGGCGTCCTCAATCGATCATTAGTTACTGCTTTGTCAGTGGTATTAATCACAGAGCCGTTGCAGTGCGCGCCACAGCCTTCCCCGCCTGAAAACTCCGTACAACACCATGTCACCAGGGCCATTATACAGAGATTTTTCTGTTCGGCTCTGGGTTGTTTTTTTTTTATATTTATTCGCTCAAGCAAGTTCACTCTTTTTCTACAATATGCTCATACACACTCACTCAGATATTTACACATGGCTATTTCCCTGCACAAGCATTGTCTTGTACAGTTGGCAACGAAGCATCCCCATTGGGCCAGGGATAAGTGCCCAGCTCAAAGGTACATTTGCAGTACATCAGGGAGTTAAAGTTACAACATGTAACTTTTCACCTTGTGGCAGTGACGTGGTCATGTTAAGTCCCGCCCTCCTCCCCCTCAGTTGGTCAAGCTGTCTACTATTAAACAGCATCTAGCCCGAGGCCAGCAGCCATAAAGGGCATCTATAATGAAAAGAGAGCAATGCCGCTGCCCTTCGTGTTTTTTAACAGGTCTTGTCCGGCACACATTTAGATTTGCCGTACTTTCCTTTCTTACTGCTCCATTGTTGACTTTCTTGTGCTGTGGCTGCTAGCCTCACCTTGATAGCCACAACCCAGCCCACCGCTGGCCACTTCCATATAGCATGCCTGCAGCAAATGGTACACCAAAACCTCCTGAACATAATTGAAAAGCCAATTTCAGACAAATGGGGGGTTAAGGCAGGTACACACACAGCGTCCCAGGCAGACCGATACAGTATAATATATCCTATTCATTTATTTATTTATTTATTTTTAATTGCATATTGCAGCTTTAACGGTAGAGGGAGTGATACACATCCACATCCCCCACCCAGGTTTTCCCAGGTGGTCCAGGGATTTGAGCTGGCGACCCTCCAGTCACAAGCTTGCTTCGTTCAAGTTCAGGCTACTGCCACGATCATTAGGGCATGAGAGAACAATAAGTTACAATGACAGCACCAGTGAGTTACAAGGCAATTGGTGGTGTTAGGGTGGTATGTGAGATGGAGGTGTGAGTGTGTCTGTGTGTGTGTCTCATGAGGAAGGCTCGGTGTTTGATGTGAGTGTGGAGGGGAAGCCATTTTCATGTCTAAACTGATACATTTTTCAACATTATCATCTTCTTCTTCTTCACTTCCATGTCTTGGTCAGTAAAGCATACAGTACCATACCAGTAAACGTGTTCTGTGCAATAGACCTGTTTGTGGTGAACATGAAAAGGTTGTACTTCATTGTCGGGAACAGTGTCATCGTCCATTGGACAGAATGATATTAAAAGCACTATTGAGTGCCGATGCCAGCTCCTTCAATATGCTCCTTCAATGATTTCAGGCAGCTTTTCTTCAAATCCTTATTGAGCCACTCTGAGTTGTTTAAAATGTCACAATATCCAAATCACACTTGAACTCTTGTGAATCGTAAAAAGTTGAGTTGAGTTAAATTGTGAGAAAAAACACAGGCGGAAACACTGGCGCGCAAATCCAGGCAATATGCAAGGTGCGACACCCAATCGTCCGCATTTCAACTTGTAAAGATATTGTGGGGAGACATCTGTTTGAGCAAGCCAAGATACAAGACACGCATTAGCATTCCTAAAAGTCACACTTTAATTGGCTGCAGATTAAAGCTAATTGATTTAGCTGATGGTTTTAAAGCTCCTGCAGATAATTAAGTGCAGTGTTGAGAATTCTGATTCGCTGACATTTTGAGAAGGAACAACCTGTAACGTTTGGGTGCACCATAACGTTAACTAACATCTTAATCACGCAAATTGAAAAACACGGCAGATTTAATTATCACCGGTCGAATCATTGGTCCTCATTAATTACATTTGGCTTATTTAGTCACATTCACATATCTATGCCACTTATTTCCCAATTATGCAGGACAGTCCTCAGACCCCCACTGATATGACAAACAGTAATTCCATTCTGCTTCATTAGGGAATGCATCTAATAGGAGATGGGGGGGGGGAAGAGCATCCAAGGTCTAAGTGCTGCAGCAACTAGAATCCAGACTATGAATGCATGAAGCTGATGACTAGTTGAAACAGACAAACGCATCTATATGCATTGCGTTGGTTGCACTATATCATATATGATATCCAATCCAGTTTTCTACGTGAACGCTCACTTAAGGGAAAGTTGCCCATGGGAAAGTTACATCAGAACCTGAGTGTTATCAAATACTGCACTTACTGCAGCTGAATAGCTCATGCATCATCCGGAGTATATTGGGAACCCTTGCATAACGCTTCATGTGAATCAGCTCTGTTCAGCATCTCTATTTCTCTCTGTCTCTGGCTTCCTGGCTTCGGCTGGATCGGGGCGTGGGCGTAGGTTGTCCTTTCTGTGGAGTATCAGAAACTGTTGGGTTTTGACGATGTCAGTGGGTTACATGGGTGCTGAACTCGTTGAGTGTCGAGTGTGACAGGCTGGGGGTTGGTTTTCTGCGTGGGGAGCGTTCTTGGTAGTGTGAACTCTGTCAAGTATGCACGTGTAGTGGTCGGCAGTGTAGCAGTGTAGGCAGGAAATGTGCTGCTGAATTGTGAAGTTTGGCCGAGTTGGCCATTTGGATGACCCGCAGGAGCGAGGTGAGGGGTTTGGGTCCTGCAGAGCCTGTAGCCGTGCTGTCTGCACGCCTTCGGGTAGAATGATATTGTGTGAATGTTTGGGGGCTGCACAATGCAACATGCACAGTGAGAGGAGGGTCTGACTGCCTGTACCTGAATGTTGATTGTACTTGGCAGCACTGAAAAGGCAAAAAAGTCCCTGCCTCTCTCTTTGTTTCTCTCTTTCTCTGACAGTTGTGATGCTTTATGAGCATAAGGCTACAATGGCAGAACTCAACGCGCTGAAAAGGAAGTAATTCCACATTAATCTGGTCTAATGTGAGAAGGAGGTTATGTCTGAAGACAAGTGTTCACAGAAGAGTTCTATGATTTGATGGCGCCACAGACATCAATAGGAATTGATGGTTCTAATGAATAGACAAGAGTGCAGCAGTAATGACACTTTACCTTTAATAGTGCTCATTAAGACCACTAGCCACTTGGTTAACGAGGATGAGAGACGAGCTTCGCCATTTGTCTTCAAGCCACAGACACAGAAGGGCTTTCTTTGCTGACAAAAGGTAGAAATTACACAAGTGGAAAGTGGCAAGACGCTTATTCATTGCTCGTGGACATTGCTATTAATTGAAACAACCTAGATCAGAGCTGTTGTAAAAAAGAATTTATATCTATATCTATGATAGTACTTAACACTGGAAAGGCCAATGGATTTTGGGGGTCTAAGAGAAGACCAAAAAGACGTCAGTTCAAAGGGTAAATATGATTTTAATTACAATTTGCCAACGTTGTCGCTCTCAAGACTGATCATGGTCCTGAGACCAGTATCCCTTGATCTCGGTCTCATCTCAGTCTCTGACCTAATCTGTCTTGGTCTTGTCTTGGGCACTGGTCTTAAATTTGTATTTAGTGAAATCAAGCTGATAATAAATACACAACACTAAGGACTTCTAATTCAGTTTAAAAATAAATAAATAAACAAACACAATTTCCCCGCTCCGTATCAAATGAACTAATGTTATTGTATTTAGTTACTGATGTAGCTGTATCAAAAGGTCTGCATACTTTGCATCATTGGTCTCAAACTTGGTCTTAGTCTTGTCTTATTCTCCAATGAGATGTTCTTGACTACAACGCTACAATTTCCTGGCGTGATTTTGAAAATCTAAAAACCCTCGTGTGTGCAGAATGTTGGGAAGTAACATTTTGAAAGATGAGATATTTCACGTCTAAAATTTAAATCGGCTGTCAATTGACGGCGCTTGAACTTTGTAGTGTTAAAACAAGAAACAGGTTTGCAGAAGTATGACGCGCAGTCTAATCGACAACCCACTACACACTGACATTTTAGGGTTTTGTACTCCTTTGGAGAATTTGAAATACTTAAGACACTTTCTCACAAGTCTTGGAATGTAAATGCCGAGAGAGAGAGAGAGAGAGAGAGAGAGAGAGAGAGAAACAGCTGATAAAGTAATGTCTTCAGTTAAATAGCAGGTCAGTGTGCAGCTATAATTTAAAACCAGAAAAAAGTGGCGCTGTATATATACCAAGCCATATAATCTTGGAAAATATGTTGTGATTTATCTAACATCCAAGAAGGATACTTGGCAGTAAACCATGTATCTGTAGATGGACTTGAAATGCCTTGCAACTTGGCAACTGTGGGAGTACCTAATTCTTTTTTTTCTGTCACCAAGAATAGATCTCTGTGGGATTTCTGGCTTCTAATTAATAATTGGAATACATGGCTGACACTCCATGAGATTATTTGAAGTCATTAGAAAACACCCCCTTCCACTGAATCTTAGGAGAGACTGAAGGGGACCAGTAATCCTACAGGGATTGCACAGCCGCGCCAAAAGTGTTTTGTTCGGGAAAATTTAATTGCGGCATCTAAAAACTTGTCCCTACGAGTATTACAATATAATGACTCTGTTCTAACATGAAATTAAAAGCAAAAATGTTTTTTCTCCAGGCTGGAATAATCTTAATGGAAAAATATTAAAGCTTACACCCTAAGTCCTGTTGTTCTCAGCGCCTCACTTCATTGTTTGATGATAAATTGCCACTTGTACCGGCTTTCAATCAAATGCCCTGAGTGTTTCGGCTTTCCATATCTTGTAGTTTTCGCTTTCCAAATAGGGTTCCCTCTTGGCGCAGCATACAGAAAGTTGCCTTTGTTCTCTACAAAATTAACCAACACAGACAGCGAAGTGTGAAATACCGTTTGATGACAAATACTGTCAAATACTGCAAAACACTGTATGATGACAAATTATAAGACGATGCAATTTGCAGCAGCTTTTTAGATCATGTCCGATGCTATAAAATGAGATGTAATGCAAGAACAAAGGGGCACAGGTATCAAAGACAGCCTGTAGATAGTAGCAGAAGGGTACTTTAGGATAACAGCACATGGAAAGGACTTGAGGAGAATGGAAAGCACCAGGACAAACACATCTAGGCTATTGATTTATTGGGGGGTATAGTCTTAGAGACGGGTGCAAGATTGATCAAATGGAAGGTTATCCTTACTCACAGAGCCAAGCTGTTTGCCAATATCCATCACCGGAAACTCAAAATGGCTCAAAGGATCCTTGACATTCCTTAGCACTGCAGAGCAAGTAGCAGGACACATAAGGAGATTCTCTGTGTGAGTCGGGATTGTGTTGAACTACAAACACTGACAGATTCTCACCATAGAAAACTGTCTATCTATCTATCTATCTATCTATCTATCTATCTATCCAATAGTTAACTCTGAATATAAACTTGAAATACGATGATCATAAGTTAGGAGAAAATGGACTGCTTCATGATTGCCTTTAGAGTGAACGTTTGAATTTCAGTTTATGTACTGCATGAACAGACATCGGGGAAAATACATTCATTTTAAAATATTTCTGCGGCAACTTCATTTTTAATTCACAACATAATATTTAACTGGTTTACGCTCGGGGTCGTCAGCTGGAATTTACTGTGCTGTATGTGTAATCGACTCTGCTTTCTTTTCTGGATCACTCGCGCTGACGCACAACCGCAACAAATGCCAGTGGACACTAATATTAAAATGCTTAAGCTTAAACTTCACACATGCATATTATATCATGGACATGAAGCCACAATTATGCTGTTTTTATTGTCGAGATGAATGCGCATCTACATTTTACCGGATGCATGCACATTGACACGCTGACCCTCGTTGTGAGTACAAGTGATAAACCAACAAAGCAATGTTTCTGCACTATAATGTTGAACAGGTTTTTCTTTCTTTTTCTTGCAAGTCGCCAGGCTGCTCTGGGGAGGTGTGGCCTCTTGAAAGTCTATTAATTTCCGTCTGTGCCCCTGTTGACAAGAATCACCACTAGGTTTACTGCCCCGAATGTTTCATCTGTTAGGGTAAGGCAGTAAAATGAGGCACAATTAATCCCTGTGAACCAAAATCCACCCTGTCCATTAATCTTTTTATTGTAACTGAATACAATAATGGAGGAAGTGGTGGCAGGTTGTCAAGTGGGGAATGTGAGGCGAAGGGGATTCACTCATCCCACGGGTTGACTGTGAAAGCTCAAGCATGAAAAGCGCTTCATAAAAAAGTGTTTTTTCATCACCTCTATTTTTTTTAAAGTTTCATAAAGCTGAATATTGAATCAGATGTAATGTGGGTAACATATTACATCTGACTCCAGTTTATAATGCACTCAAAAGAGCTTCATAACAGCTGCATGCATGCGTATTTAGGAATACCCATCAGTTCATTGCGTCAGCTTCAGTGTGGTCATTTAACAATGGCAGCGGGCAGGGAGCCTTTTATTTTGAAGAATTCACTTTGACAGCTTCACTGCTATGTCACAAATGAACGCCCAATGAAAGATGACATCAGAACAGAAATGGTACTGTTATGAAGCAGATGGCATCATGCATGTATCGTATACTGGAGTTGTTATTGATTTCTTGTAAGGTAACACCAGTCTATTGTGCAAATAGGTGACACTCAATTCCATGTTTTATCATAGCAAGTGATGCAACAGTGACAAGGGAAATGACTTACAGTTGTTTGATTCTTTTGTTGTTGGCTTAATCTTTGTTTTTTTTACGCCATCTTTGCCTTCTGAGTACACTGTATTTGATTCATTTATAATTCTTTTGCGCCCCGAATCGCCTCTCAAAGTGAAATGCCAGGTGTTTCGCAGATAGTGCGATCCGTCATCTGGTGTGTTCTGCTGCTGTGTAGGCCGCTATATCATAGGACGAGTCCCAGAGTTTTCCACTGCAGGCTCTCATGTCACGCTCATCACATTTGACAGCTGTTCAAACTTCACCGCATCTGCTTCTTTGGAGGAAAATTCTGCTGCTATCATTAGCACATTTACAGCATTGCCATATTGCCCTTTTTTGCATCTGTTCTCAGAAGTAAACTGTAACTGATGGTATTATCTAAAGCCGTGATTCAATAATCTTGCTAATCCTTTGGGACTTCTTAGAGCCGGGTGTTGTAGGACTGAACACTTGCTGTGCTCTTGGAAAAGTAAGGAGCCTTAAAGTCAAGAGTTGAAATTATGGTGCGTGGGATAAAACTATTTTTGGGATTAGGAATATTTCATTTGGGAAATTAATGAGCGTACTTTGCAGAAATACAGAAAACTTTTACGTCCACATAGCAATGTCGCCCACGGTATCAAATCTATGACTGATAAAGCTAAAATAAAATAAATTGAAATAGATACTTCTATGGAAAAGCTAAGTTTATTCCCATTAAACTTGACCACAAAATGACATTGCAATGTGACAGCGATTAAAATGCAGGCTTGTTTAGGGAATGCACTGGATTGGAAGGCTCCATTGTATTTGGGGTGAGGCTATGTTTAGACCGGAGGAACACGAAGGTCATAAGAAGCTTTGGGGTGAAAAAAACAAAAAAACAAAACACATACCACCCCCTACCCTCCATCCCTCATTCCTTCACAGTTTCCTGCAAACCCTGCCATTTCGGAGATTTATAAATAGTATTAAGCCTGTTCTTGGCTCTCTTGTCGTTATGGCCTCCTCAGTTTGAGTGGCGGTTGTCACACACAATTTCTATCATGCTCTTATAGAAAAGGCTGTTCACCGAGGGGGAGAAAATTCCCTTTGAGGAGACAAAGTCTTAGTTGGAAGAAAACTGGACAACAACAAATGTGGATCTAGTTGGGCAAGTAATTGTGAAAGGCATGGATATTCGAATAGTGCAAAAGGTCTGCAAGGCATCCAGGTAAACACTTTGACTTCAAGTTGTATGACAGTATAGAGTTACTTTCAGACAACTTGCAACCTATTCTAACCTAGGCTATATTCCTACCTCATGATTTATGCATTTGCAGATGGTTACTCCCACATGAAGAGAAAGAAATGCCCTACATTGTATAACTTATAGCAATATACACATGATTTCCTGCAATTTATCTAAAACTTTTGTCTTAATGTTTTTGGGTTTTTTTGACATTTTGTGTTGCATATCCACCAACAGTGACTGGAATCAAGAGTGGCTGGTGTATCAATAAAACATTGTGGCTAGACACATCATGTGCCTAATTGCCAGAGAGGTAAAACAAATCATAAACAAAGCTGTAATGTATATTTTAGGACTCTGCTGGAAGGGTTTAGGCAGATACTCAACGCACATTCTGACAGGCGTCAGGGAATAGCAGCAAAAAAAAAAAAAAAAAATGGCAATCCCTTCCAGACTCTTCCAACGGGAGAAATAAATGATGTAATTGGCAGAAAATGTCTTGGGTCTGAGGTCTTGTGTTTTGCAGAAGTTCTCCATGCGCTCTGATGGAGGAGTACAATTTACACATACTGTGCTAACTAAGAAATAGCCTCGAGTTGGGGAATGTTGCATGACGCTGAAGCTCTTTGCCCGCGGGTCCATGAGACGCCTTGAGATCCAACATACCCTTAAGACACCTCTCTCTATTCTATATACTTCCAAACTCTTTTTTTTTTTTTTTTTTGCCTCCTAGCTCAGTAACAGTAAGCCTTAGTTCAGTGCTAACGCAATTCAACTTCTCTCACTTACTGTGAATGCTACATGCTACATGATATTTTAGAGTTGGGCTGGAATCAATGCAGCAATAATCATCCATCAACTGTTTTGCGATAATGGGTGCTCACAAACCTTTTACACCGAATGTATCTATGATGGATTCACTGTCATTCAGTTCTTCAAAATCTGTGGGAAAACAAAGTTAGTCTCCCTTGTTCTAGTGCAGGTGTTGAATGAGTTTTCTATTTCAAATCACTGCTACACCCTTTTGGCATGAATATCCACATCTGAAGTGACAACTCCCTTCAAGCTAATGGGCTCTGAGAGTTGCAAAAATAGAAATTGAGCAACAAATACTGTGAAAAGGGTATATTTATATATATATATACTGTTGAAGTATATTATAATGACAAAAAGCATGTTTATGTTCAAACCAAGAATATGGGTCATCTATATTTCATTCCATTCTGACTTTAAGCCATAGAATGTGATGCACAACTTTGATGCAACTTGCATAACTTGGAATCTTAATTGTCCTTCATATAAAATATTGTGCAACTAATATGTCAACTTTTGATGTTTCAATGTTCAGCTATGGCTGTTGCTGATAGAGTGTCTGATTAATGGCACCAGTTCCAAGAAAATTGGCAGCCATCTCCTTCGTCCTACTGTGTCAAAAAGAGAAGGACCAGGAAAATGCTGAAAACAGATTGACAAGGGCAGACTGCCCACTCATCCCTAAAAAAAAAAAAAAAAAAAAAAAAATAAAAAACCCTCATCTTCACCTCCCACCAAGCCCTCAGAGCCTGACCCCCCCTTCCATTTGGATCACTTGCTCCTTGTTAAAAGGACCCAGCCCTGGACGGAGCGGGGGTGGTGATACCCCTAATGAAGATGAATATTCAGCTGGCTCCTGGAAGGCTGCCCGGCCTGCACTCGCTGTTCCAGTCAAATTGGCGGCACAGTGGGGGTGGAGGGAGGGGCTGGCGTGCAGGGTTGAAGTGGTGAAGTTGGTTGGTGGGGGTGAGTGGAGATGATTGGGGTGGCAGGCAGGCAGGGAGGCATGCGTGCCTGTGTGCTCCTCCGGCAAATGAGCAGCGAGCGACACATAAATTGTATTTGCATGCGCATACACACGTGCGCACACATGCACACGCGCGCACATGAGCGCAGCGCGGCGCGGGGATCAGGCTTTTATCCGAGGGAGTCGGGTTGCTGCAGTCTTTTTGTGAAAAGTAGCAGGAGATAAGAAAATAAATGGGCCCAATAATTTATAGGTGGATGTTGAGAACGCTGTGTTTAGAAGCTTAATGTTGTGCCATGTGCTGTCACGGTTCAGAGTACCTTTGGCCATGGCTGTGAGCGAGTTCTTGTTGCCAGGTGGAAAGGGGAGATGGAGAGAGCCGGCGGCCATTAGTGGTGTTGGCTATTGAAAGTGAAAAGAGAAGAAATGTGGGGCAGCTTTGCCACCCGTTTGAAGTAGGGACAGCTTGTTTGTGAAGTGGAGGCCGAGCGCTCAGCTTTCATGTCCTGCTCTCATTTGACCTGGGGAGACCTCAACTTCATAAGCCATATTGACTACATTGCCTGAAAAAACACTGACACAACCTATTCCAGCACTTATGGGACCCAGAAGCCTGGCGCCTTTATGAAGTGAGCTGAATGAGAGAGCGCCGGGACTTTCAATGCCAGCTCTTGGTACGTCTGACAAACAAACAGACATAAAAAAAAGAAATGTTCTCAAATATTGACTCATTACCTGAGAAAAGGAACATGTAATAATGCACTTCTGGCTGCATAACAATACCAATACTCTGACATTTGTTGATGATTCTTTAATGCATGTGGAGCAAGTCCTCGCGCCACCTTCTCCAAAGTTGAAATCTCGTGCTCTTACGGAGTTTTTGACACAACTGCTGATCCAGCTCTCGGGGATGAGGGACTTGAGAGACTTAGACATTTTTTTGTCGTCTCTGCATTTCTTGGGAGGGAATTGGCAGATTATTTGGTCAACCTCGATCAGTTCCACCACAGCTTAGGGGGATACATGCTCGCTGAGTAATATTGCCCGGAAAGCCATCAAAGTCAGGGGGCTTGTCCCCTTTTAAAAACGTGGGTGTTCCAATCAAGCGCCGGCGAGTCAAAACCGTCACCGTCACCGCCGTACTCCGCCTATAACTGACAATGACAGATCCCCTTGAAAATAAATCACACTGTTTCCTTGCATGAAAGTATCTGCTGTACTGTCAACTTTCATCTTCAAAGCATTCCTATAAAGTAATACAGTTTTCTTTCCGGTTTATTATCCCCAAAATAAAAAAAGTGAAGATGCTCTTTAAACAGTAACAAGCCTCGATGTGGGCTTTTTCTGACGGATTGATTGCTATACATCATGGGTTGTATTAGAATGCAGCCCCATGCTCGCGCTTGCGTAACTTGTGGAGCGGTAAATGGTAAAAACAAAGAAAAAAAGACTGCAATGTTTCTGAAGTCTTGAGATCTTTTTGCCCTCTAACAAGTAAAGAAGGACAGTTCAGTATAGATTTTTAGGTGAGTTGAATAAGCCTTGAGTCGACAGAGCCTGTGGTTGGAAATAAAAAAAATTTTTAAAAAAAGAGCCATCGCTCTTTCGTGTGGGGATGAATCGCTTTGGGATGTTCTTTGAATTCATAGACATTCACAAATAAATGTCAAAATTGAAAAAGAAATGATGTAAAAGGCATGGTCCCTGGCCATGAGACAGGGTATAATACATTGTGTTATAGATCTTGCAGCCTTCCCACATCTCAAATGCATAAACTATTCTCTTCTTACCTTAAGCCATTATGAGCGCAAATGCACATACACACGCACATGCAAGGACAAAGTAGATGCATGCACACACACACTTGCACGCACGTACGCACGCGCACAGAATTTCCCCATTTCTTGCTGGTCCTTGACTGCGGCGCGCGACAGAAAAAAAAAAAAGTTATTCAGCACAGGTCCCACGGGTTGGCTGTCTGCTCGTTTGTTAATGACAAGCATTTGGGGTAGCCATCGATTTCCTGTGGCACTCATTAAGAGTAGACTCATTAAAAACATTTGCTATACATCCCGTGTTAACTTTGCAGGTTGTTTTCTTTCTTTCCTTTTCGACTTTGATCGCTCTTTGTCCTCTCTTGTTGAGCTGAGCACTCATGTTCGCGGAGAGGCTGATCACAGAGAATAACAGGGACGTGACGATCCCTCCCCCGCCCAACCGTCACTCATCTGAACTAGAGTACAGTTAAGAAGCGATGTAGCAGCAGATGCGTTCATCGAAACGCCTCGTGGATGTTTCCAAACAGGGCATTGCAAGCAATGACGAAAGCGCTCCAACGTTGAGTGTGTTCGTTAAACTCAGCGTAATGTCGGCAAACAGAAGTAATTTCCTCTGTTTTACCCAAATACAATGTATGCACCGGAGGGGCACCACAGTGGTAGGGAGTTTAATATGAGCGAGACATAATGAGGGAAATTCTTGGCTCCGGTTCCAACCAAGCTGACTAACACTGGCAGGGATCCGAGCAGACGCTCACGTCCATTTAAGAGTGCAATCTGTATTAAAAGCCCACTACTTCGTATTCGGAGCAGGCGTATTGATCCATCCAACTGTCGGCATCCCTACTCGTGCGCTTGCCTCTGGTGCCAGGTGGAATATCTGTTTCTGGTGCCTGCTGAGGTCCATGTGCTGCTGCTGGGTTGAAATTTACAAGGCAATTGGAATCCGTTTTGTTAATTGGCCGTTTCTTTTCGAATTCATTGCCTCTGTCTCCTCTTGTTGGCTTTTTTTATTGCTCCTGTTATTTATTATTTTACATATATAGGACACATAAAACAGGGTTTCCACTGCAGCTAGGAGAAGAATGACTTATTCTCCCAAAGCTTTTGAAGAGGTCTCCTTTTTTCTGAGAAGTTGACTGATCTGCTACTTACTTTTCTATCCCTGTGTTTGCTGCCGCAAACCAGAACCAGAAAAAAAACCTGAACCAGAAAAAAACATTTTTATTACTGCCTGCTGCTTTTTCACAGTTTGCACAATCAACTGCTGCTTTCTTTGGTCCTCAACGAGCACAAGACTTAACATTGGAAAGAGTGAAGCAGAGTCATGCTCTGCTCATGGGCAGCGCGTGGAGACGCGTGGAATGACACAGCCTGCAACAACATCAAGTGTTAGCAGTCAACTCAAGAGAAAGCTAATGAACCACAGCAAACAGCTTGTGGGGCGTAGCCGGCGAGAGTAGTTGCATCAAAAGCCCTTCATCGGCGGCTTGAGCACGCTTAAGTGAATCAACTCTATCCTAAGGCTGGTGGAAAACAGACATAATCCATTGACATGTATACAACCCAGAGTGAGAGAAGCAGCAGACAGCGTTGCGCTGAAGAATACACGGCGCACAACAAAGGTTAAACCTGGGCGTTGACTGTGGAATCGAATCGCAGTGAGTTCTGTACGGTGGCTTTGCGTTTGATGGATGCATTAACATGTTTTTTGGGGTTATGTCTTCTCCGCTACTGTTGCAATGAGAGAACCTGAGACAGAGCCGCAGCGAGAAAGTCACCAGCAATGACCACTAAGGTTGAGGAGTTCTTGCGGCTTTCTCTTCCACTGGCGTCGTCGTAATGTGAGGCTTCAGACAATGGTGTGAATTGAAATTCATGTCATACAATTCCTCTCTCTGAAAGCGTCCTCTTCCCCGAGTCATCTGCCTCGGCGTTGTGATCCTTGGTTAGCCCTCCCCCGCCGCAGATCCTGCCCCTGTTTCCCATGCAGGTGTTGGCCTAGCGATGTGAATGGCACCATGAATGCTAATGGGCCGTTGTAATAAGGTCTTTGAAGTATGCAACACAGTGTTGCAGAATCATAATGCCAAAATCCCCCTTTGAATCCTGAGACTCGGCCCTGCCCGACACTAGCGGGCCCTCTCTC
>OOFE01036334.1:9625-14500 GCA_900323365.1 Monocentris japonica | reverse complement strand
GTAGAGTGGCCAGACGGAAGCCATTTCTCACTAAAAGGCACATGACAGCCCGCTGGGAGTTTGCTAGAAGGCACCTGAATGACTCAGACCATGAGAAGCAAAATCCTCTGGTCTGATGAAATGAAAATTGAACTATTTGGTCACAATTCCCAACGGCGTGTGTGGAGGAAACCAGGCACTGAGCATCACCTCATTAATACCATCCCTACAGTCAAACATGGTGGTGGCAGCATCATGCTGTGGGGATGTTTTTCTGCGACAGGGACTGGGAGACTAGTCAGGATAGAGGGAAAGATGGATGCAGAAAAATATAGAGCAATCCTGAGTAAAACCCTTTTCCAGAGTGCTCAGGATCTCAGGCTGGGACGAAGGTTTACATTTCAACAAGACAACGACCCAAAGCATACCGCCAAGAAAACACAGGAGTGGCTTTGGGAAAACTCTGTGAATGTCCTGGGGTGGCCCAGCCAGAGTCTGGACCTGAAGAGATCCGAAAATGGCTGTGCACCGAACGATTCTGCCAAGAAGAATGGGAGAAACTTCCAAAAGAAAGGTGTGCCAAGCTTGAAGGATCATTTCCAAGAAGACTTGAGGCTGTCATTGCTGCAGGTGCTTTAACCAAGTACTAAGTGAAGGGTCTGAAAACTTCTGTAAATGGGATATTTAATTTATTTTTAATAAATTAACAAAACACTCAAAAAACCTGTTTTTGCTTTGTCATTGTGGAGTATTGTGTGTAGATTGATGAGAAAAAAATGAATTGAATCCATTTTAAGATGAGTCTGAAACATAACAAAATGTGGAAAACTTGAAAGGGTCTGAAAACTTTCTGTATGCACTGTAAGTACTCTCTCTCGTGATAATTTGCGCTTATTCTTTTGAATGATTTTTTTTCCCCCCAATGATATGCACATTCCTTCAGTCTCTCCTTGGTAACAGCAGCTTTCTCTGTGGGGAGTCCCTCCCCATCACCTCACCCCTGCCACCCACACCACCCCCAACACCCCTCCTATTCTATTCAGCCAATGCTGCTGTACCAAAACAGCTGGGGGTGAGGGCTTATGGAAGAGCGAGAGGTACAAGAGGAGTGTAAACATTGGCGAACAACACAAGCATAAAGACGGGCCTTAAAGTTGAGATGCCGACCCAATTCCTTGAATTTTCTTTTTTTTTTTCTGCTCCTATTTCTATCTCATAGCCTTGCTGTCTTCATCTGCCCCACCTCTCTCGCTCTCTCTGCTTCTCTCCCTCCCTCTCTCCCTCCCTCTCCTTGGCAGTGGACGGAGGGAGGCAGGGTGATAAATAGGTGGTGTCCGATGTGGTTCTCCTCTCCTGTCGTTCTTTTTCTCCCTCTCTCCCTCTATCCGGTCTCGGCTCACTGCTCTCCCGGCCCAACAGCATGTTCATTCCTGTCAGCAAAAAGAGAATCACTGGAACAACCAGATTCGCAGTGCACACATACAGACACACACACACACAAACTTACAGCACTAGAAAGAACATACCAAGGCTGATAAAACAGGGTGGTGGTGGTACATGAATGTAGAGCATGTACTCAGAGTCACACAGTCGCACACTCGGACACATGCACAAACACAACACACTCACAGCCAGAGTCTATTAGTGTTCACAGCGCACACAGTCCGGAAGAATTAACATCAGTGGTCACCAACATCGACATTACACACACACTCATTTATCACAGGCAATTTCTTCCTCCTTGTTTGTGTGTCTGGGTGTGAGTGTGTATTTGGACCACTTGGTGGTACACAACTAGTCCCGCAATCCAAGACTAATATTCAAGCAAGAAAGAAAGAAAGAAAGAAAAAGAAAGAAAGAAAGCCTGCAGTCTTAGTAGGAGAGGGTGGTCAATACCTACCTCAGTCATGATGGATTGTGGCCCTGGAGTTAAAGCTGAATGTAGTTTTATTCCTCCTACCCTCTAGTGACATGTGTCCTCCCAGGAAGCCATTATCAAAGTAAATGACTGTATCTCAAGCAGCCTGATATATTTAAGCCTGTAAGAGCCCTGGATACCACAGAGTTCCCTCATCCTTTTCCAAAATCCGTATCAATATATCTCAAATGGGAGCAACGTATCATAGATTGTATTCAGCCATATAATAACATAGCCTGTAGTGCTAGCTCCCCCTCTGAAAACATTCTCAGACTAGTGCACTTCCCTTGACCCCTTGCTAGGTAAGTGAGTGTGTCACTGGAGCTTTATTGAGGAACAGTTGGTGTAAGCATCCCCTCAGTGCTGCCATGCATCACCTGTTGTATAATTGAAGAGGCTGAGTGCCTGTTAATGGTCCTCAGCTTGACCCTGGGCCTGTATTTGCATTGTTTTTAGCTTAGCACATGGCTAATAGCTAGCCTGAAGGCATGCCAGCCTTGCTAAGGATCGAACAACGATTTCCTCCATGCCAAGGGCAAGCTATTTACCACATCATTTGGAACACTAGAGAAAGGCACATGCTCAAACGCAGCCACCCGTTGTCCATATTTCCGCTCCAACACTGACACGCTATCACGCACACATGAGCACATCCATCCATACCCTCCCCCTACACACACACACACACACACACACACACACACACACACACACACACACACACACACACACATACCCACACCTTATAACTGAGGCTATGTGGCCTGGAGGTGAGGTGAATAGGAACAGTGAAAGGTGCTATTTATTTAGCTGATGAGAGTGTACCTGTTAGCAGGGGGACTGGGAGGCTGTAGAGGCACTAACACCCTCAGAGGATGCTGTCTTTCCTTAAAGAGGTCACAGAAGGTGAAGAGCAAAGACAGCATCCTACAAAAGAAAATAGAAACTAAATGGAACATGCTAGCACACTGGCCCTCCCTGCCTATTTTTCCGAGCATGTCTTTAAATTGGATTGTAAAAATGTGTATCTCTGTTGTTTATATGAGAATCCAATCTGCGACAAGGAGAGTGTGAGCAATGGAGCAAGTGATAAAAACAAATAAATCAATTTGGTTGCCGGGTTTACTTTCCGATCACAGAGAGCAGCGAGTAATAAAAACTGTATTACACCAATGCTAAGCTTCGCTTGCATTTTTCATTTACATCCATAGTGTGTGTGTGTGTGTGTGTGTGTGCGTATTTGTGTAAGACAGTTCCCATCGTCAGCGTCTACAGCATTTTCGTGTGTGCTAGTGGCAGATATGTGAGTCGCTATCCGCCTAGCAGATGCACACTGTCATAACCAATACACAGTAAAAGCCCACTGGGTTTCATTTAACAACACAGAAATATCTACTGTGGTATATGTACAGATATAAACAATGTTATGGCTCAGGCTTTATCCCTGGTCCATGCTGCGTCTACGCCTCTCTTTCTTTATGGCACTTATTACTGGAAAGTCAACAGACATAAAAGCTTCAGTGAGAGCAGAAAACCTCGGCCAATTTTTTGGAGTGTTTTTAGCAGGTGAGGAGAGGAAGATATTGGGACAAAGGAATTGGCTCAAATGGAGAAATTTTAGAGGAAATAATTTACTTACTACTGTATGTCTCTGGACACTCAACATTGAGAATGGACTCGGTTACTTTAATTGAAAGGGAAAGAGAGACAGGGAAAGAGAGAGAAAAGCTGTTACAAACAAGAGCATGATTTATGAAATCCATCCCTCCGTTTGTCAGAGCGAGCTCATTATGTATGCGCAACGGTGAGAGCGCGAGAAGACGGATGAGTCGTCCCGCTGGCAGAGGAAGAGGAATGACGGCGCTAACCCCCGCCAGTAATCAACTGGTGAAATTAAACATCAAAAAAACAGGAATGATTGTGTGCGGCAAAGCGATTTGTCTGCAATTAGCGACCGGCCGCATAACTCACACACAGGCGCACGCCAACACATACAGGCTTAATGGAACAAGCAGACGTGTTACTGTGTGTGTGTGTGTGTGTGTGTGCGTGTGTATATAGAAATATGGCATAAGATAACCATAAACACAGTAAGTTAATAAGCTTGAGGGACATTAACAGGACCTCAGGCAATTGGTGGACAGCTAACTTAATTTGTCAACAGCTCTTATTGAGCGCTTCTGAGAGGAGGGTGCTTGTATTTATGGCCTTGTCTCTGTCATTCATTTGCACTAGTTTAGTTAGAGTGGGACAGGGGGGGCTGAAAGAAGCCAAGGAGGGAGGGAGAGACAGGAGGGAATCAGAGAGAAAGAGAGTGTGTTTACATGGTGAAGGTGCCAGTAGTCGAACACTGGGGATCTTATTATTATTATAGAAGTTACAGTATATTGTTTTTATTCTGTTTGCTCCACTATCATGACCTTACTTATTTGTACTGGACTTCCATGGCCCAGCATATGTTAGTGCACACACCAGGATGGCTGGTGAGAAACAAGGCGTCCATGGTCAACATAAAATAATATTTGACCCAGTATGCACAAACTAGCCGCTATAAAGGAAGCACTCCAGTGTCTATGTTTTTTCTGCAATGGGAGATAGGAGGATAGGAGGACATGTCAGCCACAGAGAACTGGAGTTGAACACTTGTTGGACACTTCCTGAATGCTACCATTTGATACAACTCGTCAAGGGTATCGTAGCAACATGTTCTCACTTGGTTAAGGTTAGGCGAGTAAAACAACTTTGGTTACGGTTGAGGCAAGGTTTTAGTCATGGCTAAATGAAAAACTTTCTGAAATGTACTGAAAAGGGTTAGGGTTAACTTCAGTCACATCAGAAAACTTCTCTGTATTGGTCCGGACTCAAACCAGTGTCGCCAGAGTTGTAGGTGAGTGTATACGCCCATCCACCACACCCTTACTGTTCACCGTGCTATTTCTATGTCAAATTATTGTCTTTTTCACTCACATGACCTCTGC
>OOFE01036334.1:2125-4625 GCA_900323365.1 Monocentris japonica | reverse complement strand
TTTGGCCAGTTATCCACGGGAATAAGAAACATACTACAACAAACAGGTACATCACCAATAGCTGTTCCCTTTTAGTTCAGGTTAGATGTTGAATTGAGGACAAATATGTGCTGAAGAAGATTAGGATTAGGATTTGCCAAAGAGGTCAGTCACAACACTAACTGTTGCAAAATCCCATCTTCCTTGTCATATTCAGTGTGAATATTCTTTTCTTTGGCAAGGTATGAATACCCTTGTCAGGTTATTGCAATCATGGCAAAGCTCCCATGTTACACGCCTACCACTGATGGTTGCAGATGAATTAACAACTATAGAGTCAAAGCAGCCATCTAGACCCCGGCCCTGCCATCGCTGTTCTCCCTTTCGCTGATGCACACACACACACACACTCTCTCACACACTCACCATGGGAATTTCTATGTGTGTGTGTCTGTGTGTGTGTGTGTGAGTGTGTTTGAATATTACAAGTCAGCAATTTTGAGGTGTGAAAATTGCACAAGCTGCCTGGGATATTATTAATTTCCTATTAAACATAATCATATACAGGTGATTATGCACACAAACCACACTTGCACGTGCGCTCACACACACACACACACACATGCACACACAGTGTACACACACATGCACATCCTCGCTCATCGACAAGCACATACTTCACACTGCATGACTGCTCATCTGATGTTCGTCCTTCTCCATTTTGTCAGTCAGGGGACTGACTGAGCTATTCTGGGAGAGAACGTCAGCTCTCTGTTGGTTTCCCAGCTAAAGAAGCGTCTCCAATAGCAACTGAGACCTATGGCCTACCCCCTGTGATGTCCAGCTCTTATACTAATGGTTGTGAGTCTGTGCATGTATCTGTCTGTGTGGGTTTGGGTGTGCATCTGTTTGTGTACTTGTGTGTTTGTGTGCGTGCAGAAGAACCAGGATGTGATCTATCACTTACAGATCTATAACAGTGGGGCAGAGCGAGGGATGAACACGTTAGTGTCAGTAGCGGGCGAGGGAGAGGAGCAGAGGAGAGGAGTGATGTGACTGCTATCGATCCTGCCTGGTAATTACAGCACGATTTATTACCAGAGAGAGAGGGAGAGAGAGAGAGAGGGTATCATATTTAGTTTGGGGTTGTAAGTCAGGTTTTTGGCGAGAGTGAACAAGGTCAGAGAGAGACAGAGAGAGATCACTTTACCCCCCGGAGTGCTCTGAGATCTGATCACTGTTCTGCATGCTGACAGCCCTCCCCCTCCTTTCTCTCTCCACTCATTTCTATCTTCCTTTGTTTTTTTCCCTCATTGCCTATAATCAAATGATGGTGATGACAGCGATATTCAGCCATTCTAGACTTACATTTTTATTCAATTGTATCAAATGAATACAAAGCACATCTATTGGCTTTCTTAATCTCACACTTGCATGCATGGAGACAGTCCGTGCCTTCTCGCCTGTCATCCTAGCACTTGTAATCAGTGCTAAGACAAAGTGTTGACATGACATGAAGTGAAGGTGCACTCTGTCACTCTTAAGCCAAACCTTTGAGTGTATGTGGCTGGTGTAGGTGTGGGAATATTGGGTTGTTTACAGAGATATGTGGGCGTCGAGTGCATTCTTATGGGTAGGTGTGTGCATTTATGTGTGTGTTTGTGTATGTGTGGGGGCTGTATTGTGTCTGAATGTGTCATAAAGTATGTTCATACTGGAACCACATCCTGTCATTCAGTGAGAAATACAGAGCTCGACAGAAACTCTCACACAGACACACACACACACACACACACTTGTGAGTATGATCCTACTCAAACGTACGTTTGATTGCACTGTGGTTACAATGCGGTCTTTTGTTCTTTCCTGACCACTGGCTGTTTGTGTAAATATTCACCACATGCAGGTTAGGCCTAAACACTCCTCATCCATCGCATTAACACATCTGACAGCCCTTTTTCTTTCATTTCTTTCTTTCTTTGACACAAACACATTTATTAAATGCGAGTGAAGAAAACATTGTCAAGGATAACACGAAATGTCTTGGACTTGTTTTCATTGGCACCCTACAGATGCAAACACAAACACAAACATACACAAACACACACACACATACACACACAAATAAACACATACATGTACAACCGCACACAGAGGACACAGAAGCACATTTGCAGCGTTTTGACTGATCGAGGACCAGGAGTATAGCATTGCAGTTGTCAGTCTGAATTCGTGGATAACCATCCCAAATTGAATATGGTTCTATCTTTCTTTTATCAATCTGCAACCCCAGTATTGATCGGCCAAGTGATATTTCCTCTTATGTGCTGGCGGGGAGAGACAGCTTTCACTTAGGCTCCTGGCAACACGAGCTCTTAGGAGAACATCTATCAACAATTCCAGGCATGGGGAAGGGTTGGGGGGGGCGGTCAATCATATACACACAATCACACACACAGAAACACACAGAAACACAGACACACAGACACACACACACACACACACACACACACACATAAAA
>OOFE01036314.1:0-10604 GCA_900323365.1 Monocentris japonica | reverse complement strand
TTTTCTCATGGCTGGATCAACAGGGATAACCTACATGGAATCTGAATTGAATCTTTGTAGCACAGATGTTGCACACCTGCATTTTACCTTTTAATTTTATAACAGATAGATGCCCTTTAATATCCATCCTCGGTGATCAGACAGAGCAAAAGCACATCAAATCAAGGTGTTAGCAAACCCAAGACACATTGAAGATCCATTTACCCAAACCAGACCCTCCAGAGGTGGGCCACGTTAAAAACAAAGCTTAAATGCAACATGTTTCCAATTCACATATAGCAGTTATGTAATCAGAAATACATTTTCATGCACACATCCAACCAGGAAGCAAACAGAAGGCAAGTCGCTCGAAAAGTAACATACAGGTATGTGTAAGAAATGGATTGTCAGTATGCTGGTGGAAAAGGATGTTAATATTACTGGAGGGAGTGCCATATATTGAGACCTGTGTTTTGAAATCCAATTTCAATGTGTATGCTAAAGTGACATGTTTATGTCACATTTCAAGGCTGTTAAGCAAGTTGTCTGTCACCTGAGTTCATTATTGTTGTTCTTCCTCAAATCCAAATAATTTTTCATTTCAAAGGGAGCATTATATATATAATAGTATATAATGCACTTGAATCCAACTCTGACCATCTCCTAGGGTGATTGGATTACTCTCCATTTTCAATGTGTCTTTGTGCATTTAGACTAGGATTTTTATGCTCTTTCCTTATGAAATGTGAATGCTCCCTAAGCAACAAAACTACCAATATGGCCACAGTAATATTCCCATTAGCACAGTGGTATTGTTGTTGCATAAGGAGCATGAATGTCTTGGGATTGTGGCTGATCCCTGCCAGATGCTACAATTTTAAGAGATGGAAAGAGACAGACATGGCCATGTTAACAACAAGTGTGATTGCATTTGCATCTCCAATCCACTTAAAATGACTATAATGGAAGTAAATGTTTATATATGGACCCAGTTTGGAAGCAAAGAGGTGGCAGGCAGCTCTGATACCAACTTAGAACTAAATTGCATTGAAAATAGTGACGTAACAAAATGTGGTCAGGATACCCATGGATGTGTAACAAGCGGGACGAGATGTCTGCTGTCACTTTGGTCAGATGAAATTATCACTAGTAATGACAACAGCATAAAATCACACAACACATTTTAATGCAGGGTGTAAATGTAGCCTTTGTGCTATAGATGTGATACAGGTGTGAGGGGGGAGGGGGGATTCATCCTCTAGTACCACCTTTTACTTTTTTTAATTCTACATTTAGCCTGAATCTCTTATTCAGAGTGACATTCAATGATGTCAACAGTAGGATAAGCCTCCTAGATAACCAACTACAAACCTAAGCAGGTCAAGGGTTCAATTTGTGAGTGCAGTTCCTAACTCAAAATTCTTCATTTTACAATCGGTAGACAGCAGAAACAGCTAAACATACTGAACATGTCATAGTTAACATTGTTACAGGCTAACAAAAGCAAGCAAGCGGAGAGTGCGTACCCTGCTGTTTGCACCCCCAAGATAGAAAGGGAAATCCCATTCACATCAAATCAACTGTGTTCATTTGGCTGGTACATTTAAGTTGCCACAGCATGTTTGATGATGTTGTCACAGATGAGCATTTTGCTGCATGTGATTCGGAAAGTTTTGTGCTATGGCATAAAAGCACAAAGGCTTCACATGGCTGAATAAGTAGTTGTGTTGAACAGGCCATATTTCATGTGTCATGCACTGTTAACAACGTGAATACTTTTACAGTTCTACAGTAAACTCAAAGATGCTGGTTGTTACCAGCCCATGTGTTTATTAGAAGTGTTAGGATGACCTGTGAGATCAGAACATTGCCCTGTGGCAATCTGTGGCTTCAATGCTTTGCACTTCATAGTTAACAATTATCTTCTCTTCTCTTCCAGAGTGATGTACAGTACTGTTTTTTTTTTTAATATAAGTTTGGTCTTAGATGTTTATTTTTTTGTTTTCTGCATTAGTGTTTTACATTACTGCTCTTTAAGCATCTTTGCTTTACAGATTTTTTTTACATGTGCCTAAGACTTTTGCACGTTACTATATTATTTTGTGACACAAAATGTGATCAGTTACCTTGTAAAACATTTAATCAGGACATGCAGCATTGTTTTGTTTATCATGAATTATACGTAAAATAAGCTGAGAAAAGACAAAAAACGCTTTCAATCTTAGTTAGAATCTGGCATGCTGCTATTGATTTTGATTCTGTTATTTTTGCCATATGTTCCTACTTACAACTAGTTTTTACCACCTGACCCCAAAGATGCAACCACTGTCCCCATATTCCCGGTTTGCTGTATCACTGCTGCTGTACTGTTGCTCCACTATCAACAGGAATAGGCAGGGTAGATGCAGGATGGCCTGGCTTCTACAATACCTATGAATTATCAGGGATTCACAAAGCTCTACATTAACAAAATGATGTTAACTGACAGATTTAATAAATATATGGATTCATTGGGGGAATCAAATGGGCTATAAACCTAGTCTACAAGGCACGAAAAAAGCAGACCAACCGGTGAATCAGCCAACAGTGGCATATGACCTGACCTGCAAGAAGACACAGGAATACAGAACCTAATAGATCTCTTCTATTCTCTTCATACAGTGTACAGGTAGGTGCCTGAACATATCTGCTCTATTGTTGCCGCACAACCCACGCTATTTGCAGTTTATTTGTGTGTGGCTCTAAGTATGGAATACAGCTTAATTAGATCCTACAGTGTGGTGGTACACAACTGCAGACATCAGTGGGCTCACCCAAAAAAAAAAAAAATACAGTCATGCTTGAACGTTTTTGAACCCTACAGGTGGCGGGCATTATTTCATGTATTATAGAGGAAATAACCTTATAAAACCCTTATCTAAACCTCAAATCCTAATGAAGACAGCCCAAATAAAGAACACCCGTTAATAAATAATACACTCATTTTGTTTTGAGCAAATCTGGTTTTATTGAACAAAAACTCAGTTATCCCTGTGTGCAAAAATATGCAAACTGTTTCAATCAATAACTTGTGGCACCTCCTTTACCAGCGATGACTTACAGTAAACATCTCCTATAGCCACTCAATGGCTGGCGATTGATTCTTTTCTTGTCCTGCCATAGCATCTCAATTGGATTTAGGTCAGGACTTTGACTTGGCCAATCCAAAACATCAGTCCAGGTTGGTCTCTGGCCAACTTTATATAGGCAGTTTGCTCTTTTTAGACAGCAGAGGCTTCTCCCTGGCTACCCTTACATAAATGCCATTTCTATTCAGTGTTGTTATTGTTGATGGATGCACATGGACATCAGATGCAGCAATGAAGGCTTGTAGATCTCTGGATGTTGTTCTTGGGTTGTTTTTTTTACTTGTTCTGATATTTTTCTTGTGGCTCTTAGTGATCCTTTTGGAAGGACGTCCACTTCTAGGCGGAGTCGCTGTCATGTTAAATTCTCTCCATTTGTATATTATTTGTCTCACAACAGTGGACCAGTGGAGCCCAAATCTTTTTCATCACCTTCCCCAGACTGACGCATACTACCGCTACTACTTGCTTCCTGAGGTCATCTGAGGTCTCTTTAGATCGCATCATAGTGTTTTTCTTTATTTACTTATTTTTGCACCGAGTCTAATCCCCTTTAAACTATTGTCATTTTACAACATGCACAAGTTCCTCTAAAAACACATATGAAATTGGTAAATATAGATCCTTTAAACTGCAGTCAGTCTCACCTGAGGTCCCGAACATTATATTAGGAGATTTTAATCATTGTAATTTGAGGAAATATTTAAACAGCATTTATCAATATGGAACTTTTATTAAGGGGGCATACAAGGCTGTAGTGGGACCCCTGCTTGGATCCTCTGTCCATAACACTGTTCACCTTCCACCCACATGTAAGACTGTTCTGAGGAGGGGGAATGAGCACAAAACGCAGGTCAAGGTCTGGACTGAGGACAGAGCTTTACAGACTCAGTGTTCAATTAACTGACAATATAGACGAACTCACTGTGCAGTTATATTTACCTTAAAAGACCTTGTGATACACAAGGTCTTTTTTTCCCTAATAACAAACCATGGCTATCTAAAGACTTGAAAGGTCAGATGTGGAAAAGGAAAACTGCTTTTAAGGAAGGTGATGTTGTTACTGAGGGGGAGGAACTATAAAGGAGGTAAAGTCAGAAATATAAAAGGCTAAACATATAATACAGGATGGAGACATCTCTGTAGTAACAACCTAAGGACTGCTTGGAGGCGTATGAAAACAATGACAGGGTCAGGAGAAAAAGGCAACAGGGTGATCAGTCTGGATGGTTTTAATTCAGAGAAAAAGCTGGCTGATGCTTTGTATTGTTTTCATCTGAGATTTGATGATCATGATTTTAGAACACAGGTTAATGATATCAGGGATACGACCAGGGGCTGTCAGTCAGCTAATATTTGGTTGGCATGAAAACCTGCATACCGTAGGACCTCCATGACACATGATTGCCTACCTCTGCCCTGGAACATAGGTACCAAATTTCGTAGCACGTGGTTGATCAGATTTTGAGATATAGACTTTTGGCATGTTTAGCACCCCCTATATATCAATTTATAAATGGCTGTAGAATAGCTGTATTTACTATGTTTCATGATAACCAGAAAAAATAGCATGGAATAATGACCCGTTTTGTGATAGTGATTAGAGAGAGAGAGAGAGTTTCTGTGAGAGAGAGACCTTGTGATTGCCTGCTTTGAACATGCCACCATTAGTGTGTGTTGGAAAATAACTTTAAAAGCATGAAGAGAATAAAGTAAAAAGTTGAATACACCCACACGTCTACTAAAAGAGCTGAACAGTTCAAAGTTGAACAGTCTCTAGCTCAAAATATGTAGAACTAGTTAGAGTCTAAAGTTTTGGAGAGAATAATAATAATAAGGAAATACTGCTAATAATAAATAAATAAATCGATAAATAAATAAATAAGAGTGAAGCACGCACACTAACTAGAAAAAGTTACTGGAGTTAGTACTTGGAAATACTAGGTTTGGCCAGACTGCACTGAAGCCAGTCATATGTTTGAGTCAGCAGTGATGGTAGCAGCAATGCAGCACACACACCAGTCCAGACTCCAGATGGACTGCCATTCATAATAGTTGTTATTTTAAGAAGATAATATCAGTATTAAAAGTATTACTAAGAGATTAGTTTCATACACTTTACATAACCTGTGTAATCTTCTTATTTTTCTCGCGCATAAGATTTTTTGAATGCTTTGTTCCTTTTGCTCTGACTTATGTAGCAAGCCATTTGAGGTGTGGGTGCACACACACTCACACACTTAGTCCATTCAAGCAACAAGTCAAAAATCTGCATTAAAAAAAGTTAGTAGACTACATTTTTTGTCAAACTAATACAATCGCAGTGAATGTAGAACAGTGAACTCTATCCCCGGCCATGACAGTACATAGTCACCAGTCCAGGGAGAGAGAGAGAGACAGACAGAGAGAAGGATAGGAGTGTGACTTAATCTCCTTTGGGGCTTTTACCAGGACCGCTGCTGCAAATGGACTGTTAACAGGTTGAAAAGTCTGTACACAGTCTGACCTAGAGGGAGAGAGAGAGATAGAGAGAGGGAGGCACGGATAGAGGGATGAGTGGAGGGAGGGAGGGAGTAAAGGAGGGATGGATGGAGTATGAGAAAGATAAGTAAGGAAGAAGGCTGTATGCTCATGTTGCATGTTGTACATTAGGGCTACAACTATTGATTATTTTCATTTTCCAATAATCTATTAAATCTTACACAGAATATTCACGTAATCCCTAATGAAGAACATGCTTTTTTTTCAACATTTCAGTGCAACCGCATTTCTTTTTTAAAAACTCGAAATGGCACTTTTTTGATAAAAGCACAAAAGCTTCATACGGTGTAATCAGTCAGACAAATCACTGACAAATCACAATACAAAGATGAGTCAATAATGGAAATTGTTTGATCTAAAATTATACAGAATATAGGTTGCCGCCCTATTGTACATCCAATATTTATTTAACTAGTACTAGTTTTCACACTGACAGAGCGAGAGATGGCGAGAGGGCCAGTTGGACGGATATAGTGTAGGGGAAGGCCAAAGGAGTGGGGGAAAGAATAGAAGTAGAGAGATGAGAGAATGAAGATGGATGGAAGGGAGGGGGAAAAAAAGACAGCAGAGGGGTAGAGAGTAGAGTAGAGAAAGTAAATGTACAGAATCCAGTTCCTTTACCAGCATGAATAGTAACAAATGTGTTTTGGTGGAATGTATCTTTAAATAGCAGAGGCTAAGAGTAAGTGTTGTAGTTGTAGCAGCTTTAGTAGTAGTAGTATTTATATTAGTAGTACTAGATGTAATAGTAGCAGTATGAGTAGTACTACTAGTAGCAGCAGTAGTAGCATGAGCATGTGCAAACAAACACAATCGTTTGTTTGTTTGCACATGTAGCTAATGTGTCTGTTGTGATGAAATAGACAAAGAGTGAGAGAGAACTTTTTAACCTTAATGGTATTGTTAACCTTATTGCTGAAATAGGTGGGAGGAGGAGGTATGTTTGGAAAAGATGACTTCATGATATAACAGGTAGCATCTTTAGTTTGAAGTCAATTTCTTTCATATAGTTTGCAAACTACAAAGTGATCCATTCTCTCATTGGCAATACTGTGGCTGATAGGCCAGTAATGTATCAGTCTTGTGTCCACCTGTTTTCTGTGTTCAGGCCAGCCTTCTGTGTGTAGCGTGCAACAGCTATAGTGTCTCGTCTTTCTTCGTTTCATCCTTAAGCTGCTCTAAGACGTATACTCAAAGCCTCTGATGGTTCCAAAGTATAGATGACCTTCTCATCTGTGATGTCATCTACCTATGTCTGTTGGTCTAGTATCACTGCTCATGAGTGTGTCAGCGATCAGGAGGTCCTTACCGGGTGTCAAGATGACAACTAAAGCTGCATCCACACTAAGCTGTTTTTTAATTTGAAAAGGGGCCGCGAGGGCGGCGTTTTCAAATTCATCCACTTGGGTGAACGTTTTTGGAAAGCTCCGTTTTGGGAAAACGCCGGCATTGTGTGGACAGAAGGCCAAAACGGAAAGATAAATATGTGTTTTCAAATTTAAACGGCTTAGTGTGGATGTGGCCTAAGTTGGAGCCCTGCAGTTGGAATAGCATTCTCTGAAGGCTACCCTCCCCAGGGGCTTTTTCAGGATATTCTCCAACGGCTCGTGATCTGACTGATCAGTCACTCTCCTTCCATACCCATACTGGTGGACCTTCTTAATAGAGAATCCAATGGCTGAAAGCTCTTTCTCTATTTGAGCATAGTTCTGTTCCGTCTCTGTCAGAGCTTGTGATGCAAAGGCTAAAGAATCTGAGCAGAGGAGCATTTGTGAGTCCATGTTTAAGCTTCTGTGCAGCTTCAGCATGCTCAGGTCGCCATTGCCACACAGTATCTTTGCATAGCAGTTGTCTCAGTGGTGCAGTTATGCCGGCCTCCTCTGGGATATACTGCACCAGGTACTTTGTCATGCCAAGCAGTCTCCCTAGACCTGCTCTGTCAATAAGTGATGGCATTCCAGCAATGGCTTTGACTTTTATCTCATCTGCCTTCACTCCATCTGAGATGACACTGCGGCCCATGAATTTGACACTGTTCACCTTGCACTGTATTTTCTCCTTGTTAAACCTCTTTTGCTCTGTCCATCACTTACTGTATTATCTCGTCATGCAGTGGAATTTTTCCTTCAGGTTTCAATCTCATACCTCCATAGGCCAATGGCGCTGTCTTTGGGGGCTGTACTTTCATGTGTGTGTCCCTTTCACGTCATGCTTTTGTTGTCGTGAATTTGCTCATTGGCCTCAGTGCTTGTGTCCAACTTGAATTTGACTGATACTTCTCCGACCGTTATCTCAGAGTACCCAGGTCGATTGTCTGGCTGATCAGTGTTCACTGTCCTTATTCATAGTGTGTCTATTTCCGGGCTTATGTCAAGCACCTTTCTTCTTTGTGGCGTTTTACCTGGCCCACACATCTTTGAGTAGTGGTTTCCACACTTGTGGCCTCTCCTTCAGCCGTTGCTCTATTATACTGAACACAATTTTGTCTCTGATCAATTTTTGTGATGCCACACATTAATGTAAGTATTTTATTAATGCTTTTTATTAATGTAAGTATTCAAAAAGTATTCATCTCCACCCACCTCTCGTTTCATCTCCTCCCCTTTTCTTCCTTTCTCATCAATCCTCACATAAAGAAAAATACAACTTTAACAGGTCTGTGGAGGAAACATTCCAGGGGAAGTCAACAGGTGTTGCTCTTATTTTCCTCAGTAACTCTTTTCAAGGGACCCTTAAGCAAGGCATTCAATCCCCAACTGCTATAGTGGAGCTGTCCAATGGCTACCAGTACAATAGACTGAAGTTGTAGTTCAAAGTGTGTGTGTTTCAACAACTCCTCCAGATTGTTACAGTGAGAATGAATTTGTTCTTAGTCGACTTGTCTGGGTAAGAAAAGGTAAAAGAAAAAAAAAACATGCTTCTTGTCTCAGCCAGTTGGTCTACATATGGCCTTCTTGATGACTTAATCTAAAGTGCCCAACATTCTATCTTAAAGCTATAGTCTGCAGTTGGCAGAAGCAAAAAATTGCCAGTACAGAATTGTTTTTCCTACACTGTGAAAAGTGCCTGGTGCAAGTAAACATCTAAACAGCAGATTAAATTTCAAAATGACATGGTATCCATTGAAAGTCATGTGAAGATAGATACTTTATTGATCCCCGGGGGGACAACAACAAACACTGAAGTTGTGGGAGCTGCTGCAACAGGCTGACAGGTGAATAGAAATCCAATGGGTCTGGCAATGTACTATCATTCTGTGTGAACATAAGATAATCTAAAAGCTACTATATCTCACACAGTCCCGTGGTAGTTCCCCCGGTAGTTTTAGTCACAGTGGATGGGAGTAGTTGAATGAATACACTCTACCCACTGAATAGGGAACTGTGGCAGATATTTTTGTTGTTCATAAGTAGTCAAGTTCTTTTCCCCAGAGAATATTTAAAGCCCCTGTCCATCACCTCTTATCTAATCTGTCTAATTGGTCCTGCAACATAGTGAAGTTTGCCAACCATGTCGCCCACCTACTGTGCTGTAATCACAGCAGAACCTTTCTCTGTGCTACATTAAAGGGGCATTAAGTAATGTATGACTTTTATCAACCACAAACATCAACAGGTCTCTGGCACATACGGTGGCCTGTAATGAACACAAAAAAGTAACCTAGATGATTAGAGCAGAGATCCAACAGAAACATCTAGTGAAGAGGAAATGTATGTATGCTTGAGAAGAAATGGGTTACAATGCCAGTTGTGCACTGGTGGCACCGTCCTCCATCATTGAACTGTTGAAAATGCCAGTGTGGACCAGTGTTGGGAGTGTCTAGAAACTCCAACAAACTCCTTTTGTTCCAAGTACAGGCCTGGAAAGAGAGTTTTGAAAGCCAGAAATGTCAGCCACTGCAGACATGGTTATGGTTATTTTGTGATATGGGGCAGTAAAGATTTCACTTATTGTGGCTTAAAATTGTTTTGAATTAGTTGTTGGTTTGAAAAATGAGTCTATACATCAGAAAAAATGTGCTAAAAGCTGGTTCTAGGAAGAACCAAGAATGATTACTTTGTGAATACTGCTGAAGAACCTTCAACATTTACAGTGGAGTCCACCAAATGATCCACACTAGAGCAGGTTTGAGTCTGGTTTGGTATGGGGAGAGTAGTGATCGCCTTGCCTTGATGGCTGATAATAGTACGTATATGTCTCGCTAATTACAGCCCTTTGTGTCACACTGACCAATCAGAGGGCTTGTCTTTCAATAATTACTATTATCCAGACTCTAGCTGTCTTTCAGTGTTCATTCTCTCATTCCCTTCCTTCTGTGTGTGTGTGAGTGTGATTAGAGATCAAGGCTGAATACCACAGCTGCAGTACAGATTCTGAGAGTAATGAAAGCCCTGTTGAGGGTTAATGATACAGCTAACAGGTTGTCTCTTTAAACAGACATTGAATGAGTAGGATGTCAACATTTCTTTCACATAGTCCTCATTTATATAACACACCCTCAGGCAGCCATATTGGAGGTCCCGGCACTTGGTAACAACAGCTGAGAAAGGCTGGTTGCTTTTTTAAACATATGACTTGGCCATTGGAATTGAATAGGCATGGTTAATTGATCACTGATACATCTGATTGATTTTGTGTTTAGATAATTTAGCTAACCATAGTATTTGGTCAGCTAACCATCACCGTCTTGTTGTTAACACGTGATTAGCACACTAACCAGAGCCGGCCCTACCCATTAAGCGATATAAGCAGTTGCTTAAGGCCTCCTGGTTTCTGGGAGCCCCATTGAAAATATTTTTTTTAATGAACACGAGATAATAATGAAATAAAAATTGAACTTCCTAAACAAAAACTGACAACAATTCATGCCATTTTTGCCAACAAATAGTGACAAAACAATAAGCTCAGACGGGTGAAATGGACAATTTAGGTAGGCTACGTAATTTACTGTCCCCTACA